>PVJA010009614.1:0-59855 GCA_004027025.1 Myocastor coypus
AAAAAAAAAAAAAAAAAAAAAAAGTAATGTGGATTTAGAAAGTTTAATGTTTAGTTGTTTGATCAATCTTATATACCTATATGTATTAATCTAAACTGATCCGATGATGAAAATATGTAATATAACCATTGTTAAATTTAAACAATAAAAGAATTGGAAAAAAAAAATAAAAAAAAAATAAAACCATAGGCGGTACAAACTGATACAAGGGAACGGGGAGCTCGTTGAATGCATGAGCTGAAGACTGCTGGAAACTTCAACTTTCTTCTCTTAACAATGGAGAACAATATGATAAATTAACAATTCAGTAATATCATAACCAATAAAGACAAGAACAGCATATATTTTTTGTAGAGCCATGAAACATGTATCGTATTATTCTGTATCATTGCAACAATGAGAAAACATTTAAAAGGAATGAAATCAGACTGTATTTGCTGTTTGTGCAAATGGACTCACAGTAGAAAACCAAAACAAAGAAAATAATAGGGAAATCCCCAGACACTTGAAAACTAAGCGATATGTTTCTAAATAAACCATTAGTCAAAGAAGCTCTCCTAATAGAAGCCACAAAACACATTACCAGAATAAAAGATGAAAATTCAACCTATCAACATTTGTGAGATAAAACTAAAGCAGTGTAGATAGGGGGATTTTGTTGCATTAAATACAGTAGAGAAGAGCAAACAATTTAAATCAAAATAAGTCATTTCAAGATAATAAAAAATAAAAATAAAAAATGGATCCAAAACAAGTAAAGTAATAAAAAAAGATGAAATGAAATTGAAAACAGTAAAACAGTAATAAAAATCAGTGGAACAAGGAATTGTTTCTCCGAAAAGTTAATGAAATTGACAAACCACTAAAAAGTCTGACAAACAAGGCACAAATAACTAATGTTCAGAGAGAATAGTAGGACAGAACTGTAGACGTTTGTCGAGATAAAAATGATAATAAGGAAATTCCTTGAATAGTTCTACAGATAAAAATCTCACAACATAAATACAACTGGACCGATTGCTTCAAAGGCAAACACAGCTACAACTCAGTAGGAAATAGGTAGTGCTGAGTAGCTCTATAGATATCAGGAAAAAAATGTCTTTTTAATTTAATACTCCTTGAAATAAATACCATCATCAACTGTTTCACTGGATAGCCTACACAAAATTTGACAAAGCATGACCAAACCTATGAAATTGCTTCCAGAAAACAAAAAATGCAGGGAATGCTTTATGAACCTATTACACAAAAGCAGAAATAAGCAATTAAATTGTAAAAGAAACATATGCTGCTTGCTGCTTTAGTCATGTTTTTCAATATGTGTGGATTAAAGAACACCTAGCAGATTCGTATAGCATGCTTCTGCCTGTCTCTGTGTAATGTGTCCAGAGATGAACAGCATGCAGACCAGCAAACTGAGGTGCGGAAGGTCTACCTATCTGCAATAGGCTTGGAACCCAGATGGAAAGAAAGGGGAAGAAGGAGGCTGCTGGCCTGGTTTTGAAAGTTTCCTTTCTACCTCAGTAGGCACATCGTTTGTGACTGTCACCCCCTGTGGATAGCAAATGACAGTTTCCTCAATTTTCCACAGAGGCTCATCTACTGAAGCACCAGGAAACTTCCAAGCCTTCTGTCTCTTGTTAGACTTCAGTTATGCCCCCCTGTTGTTCTGGGGCTTCCCATTTCTTTGACTGGACAGTTACAAATCCTCTGTCTCTACACAGCACGCATGATTGTTGCGGACTATCGCAAGTCAGATCATATGAATTAATCTAATAATTTTAATATATTTCCAATTTTTCTGTTTCTCTAGTCAACTGTAAACAACAATATAATTCAATATTTCCATAGTTCACAGCCTTGTCAAATGCAGCTTATTTCAAGATGAAATCTAAGGGTTGTTTCTTTTGTTTGTTTGTTTTGTTTAGTTTTTGTCTTTTTGAGACAAAATCTCTCTATGCAGTTCAGGCTGGCCTTGAGCTCACTTTTTTAGCTCAGTCTGGTCTTGAACTTGCACTGATCCTGCTACCTCAGCCTCTCAAGTGATGGGATTACAGGCATACACCACCATGTCCGGCCTCTAAAATGAAATTTAAATCAATCCTTGAAAATTCATTTATACTAATTCATATACAAAGGATGAAGAAAAAAATCATACTATCTTATCAATAAGTGAGGAAAAGGAATTTGACACAGTTCAGTCCGAGTTTTGTAATAAAAGTCTCCCAGACAAATAGAAATAAAGAAGACTGCCCTCAGTTTAAGAAGATATAATAAATTCTTCATGCTCTATAGATAGGAAAAGCATTCTGAGACTTGTAAAAATATGACCGATAAAAGAAAAGAAAACACATGCATGGATTTATTTCTGGGTCTTCTATTCTGCATTACTGACCTATGTGTCAGTTTGTCTGGCAGAATTAAATAATCTTGTTTAATGTAGCTACATGATGTCATGAATTAAGGAAGTCTCTTTCTTACTACCTTATTCTTCTTTTTCCAAATATAAACTTTCATTCTATGAAAAACCTTGTGAAGAAGAAAAGTCAAACTTCACACTCAGAAATAATGTTTGCAAAGACCTATACCTAGTATTTATAGAGAACTTACTCATTTCAACAATAAAAATCAAAGTAGTTCAATTCAAATGTAAGGAGAAGACATAAATCTAGATTTTGCTGATGAAGATGAATAGATGGCAGTCTATGGAAATGCAAAGGCATTCAATATCACTATTCATTAGGAAAATAAAAATTAAAAGCTACTGTACATTGCTATGGCTCATATGTGGTTGTCACCAAAAGTCTTGCACAGTCAATGGGGTTTTATTCAGAGGCAGCTAATTCTAGATTTCTTCATTGATTCATTGTTTGGCATTGGGATTATGAGAACAAGAAGAATCTTCTCTTATGGTCCTCTTTTTTTTTTTTTTTTTTTTTTTTTTTTTTTTTTTTTTTTTTTTTTTTTTTTTTTTTTTTTTTTTTTTTTTTTTTTTTTTTTTTTTTTTTTTTTTTTTTTTTTTTTTTTTTTTTTTTTTTTTTTTTTTTTTTTTTTTTTTTTTTTTTTTTTTTTTTTTTTTTTTTTTTTTGCTCGTGTTGCTTTTGCTTTTCTTCCTTCATTTTGGGTGTTGGATATTTGTCCCAGCCATGACAGAAAAGTAATTGAAACAATGACAAAATCTATACAAAAATACTTCTAACAATTTTATATGCAACAAGTAAATCAGGAAGCAACTCAGATACCCTCCATCAAGTGAAAGTTTTAACAACTGCAGTGTATCCCTACAGAATACTACTCATTAGAAAAAAAGACACCAATGGGTGAGAATAGGAAAAAACCTATTGCGATGGAATCATTTTTCTTCCTCTTGATTGCTCTAATGTCAATGTCAAAATCCTGACATTGCAGTTTTGCAGGATGTTACCTTTGGAATAAAGTTGTTATCGATCTCCCAATAGCTTTGCTACATCTTACACATGCATTTGAATTTCCAAATAAAAAAGTTTAATTTAAAAAGGCTTCTAATCTAGATTCATGCCATAAATACATTTCATGCATAATTTACTTTTATTTTTTAAATGGGTTTGACATTTCAAAAATTAATATACTTTAGAAAAATTCAGAACTACTTCATAAATTAGAGGCTTTTAAACTACGCCTGTGAAAATATGCCTCCTCCTTCTTCCCACCCACCAAAAAATGTGATGATAGTTTGATAATGCGGTACCGACAATGATCCAAATTTGTGGTTTATTTGGTTTGATGTATATATAAACCAAAAATTAATGTGGTGTACATCAACATAAGACAATTTGGTCTTCACAACTGTTACATTATTTTTGGAACTCGTGTTATTCTTAGTCAGTGATGATGAGCTTCAAAGACTTTTCAAGAAAGGGTTGCCTTTTCTTCAAAGCATCATTACCAGGTGTAATAGAGAAAGTGCCACAACAAACTGCATGTAACACAAAGGCATTTATTATATAAATATTGTAGTGCTTAGCTGACATCTAAAGTAATCGTTCAACCTGTTCTAGGAGTTCATTGAAGTCTTCTCTCTGTCTACTTCTTTATGTGGCACAATGCTGCCCTAAATCTAGTTGTTTGATTGGGACAAATACAATAGCATTCTAAAGGCAAGATTTTTTTCACCTGTAGCTTATAATCTTGGAAGAACATGCCTCCATAAAGACAGGCATCCAGGACTGATATCCTAATTGGCTGTCTCATTTTTGAGGACCCCTGGAAGTCAGTAACTGAGCCCAGGTCCCCCCTTCTGTCCTTCGCACTGACAGGAGCTTCCTCTCCTTCAATAAATATACCCTGCTCTTAAAAAACAAAAACAAAAACAAACAAACAAAAAACCTTCTTGAAAAAAATTGTACACATGCAATTAATAATTAAATCTCTACAAAAGTTGAGATCTTAGACCTTGTTTAATTCTCCTTACCTAAGTTTATTGGTGTATGTTAAGTACACATAGCGATGATATTCGTCATAAGAAATCTGTACCCGTGCATGATCTAATTTGATTCTTTTCTTTACCCATTCCACTGTCTCCCATTTGATGGGGAAAAACAGACTTCATTTTCTTTTTAATTTTATTTTATAAATCACTTAAACTTTAGGTGAAGTTACTCCTCACCCTTTTCCCTTAGCCCTAAAACCCACAAAGGAGAGCAAATCACTAACCTAAGGAGCAAACAGGTAAATTGTAAGTAAGCTAAATTAGCCATACTAACGAACCCCTGGGAAATATAAACCTTGTGATATTTTTGTAAAATTCGGAAATGGTTCCATGATTATTTGTAAAGTTGTCAAAACCCATTACAAAATTTGCTGGTGTTTGACATTCCCTAGTTGACATCCTGACTGGAATAAAAGCCATTTCTTTTCCTATTCTTGGTCTTTTATTAGGGTTTATTTCATTGACGTTTGCTGCAACACATTCAGCCTCTCTTCCCCTTGTTTACAAAAGCTTTGTTTGTACTTTTTTCTTTTCTCAAGTTTTAACTTTCCTTTTTCCCACTCTCTCTTCCCTAGTTCTCCTTCCAATTTGAATATTTTCTTTGCATTTCTCAATATCTATTATACATTTCAGTCCTTATTAGCACTTTCAGATTCTCATAGCACAGAAATAAGGTGGTATTTACACATCTGATTTATTTCACTGAGTATAACCTCAAGGTGCCTCCACTTAACTTGATATGGATAGTTTACCATTCTTTGGGCAGAGTAGTGCTCCACTATGTAAAAAAAGTACACATCTTCTTTATATATTCTTTAGTTAATGAACATTTGGAATGTTTCCAACTCTCAACTCTTACAAACTGCGCTGCTACAAATATGGATGTGCATATATTTTGTTGTATGATACTTGGATTCTTTTAGAATGGCACCAAAAAGGGTAGTATTGTGGTTGAGCGGAACTTCTAATCTTAGGTTTTCTGGAATGTGCACAGTGATTTCCACAGTGGTTGCACCAATCTATCATTCCACTAAAAGCCTCGGAGGCATGTTATCCCCCACCCCCAGTACTTCCTGAACTTGTTATTGGTTGAATTCTTCATGCTAGCCATTCTTTCTGGGATGAGATAATTTCGGCATGTTTTAGTTTGCATTTCCCAAATGACAAGTGATGTGTAAAAATTTTTCTTATATTTAAGTGCCATTTCTTCTTCTACTTCTTATAATTGTCTATTTAATTTAGATGTCCATGTTTAGATTGGGTCTTTAAATTTGCATAGTCTGAGAGGCCAGGGAGATAGCTCCATGACATGAGTGCCTGCCTGGTAAGTGCAAGATCATGAGTTCTAACCCTGGTCATGCAAAATAAATAAATAAATACATACATACATACATACATACATACATACATACATACATACAGTGAGCACTTTTGCTCGGTAGAATAACCAACTGCCTGGCAAGCATAAGAACCTGAATTCAATCTCCTAGCTTAAAAAAAAAACAGTAAAAATAAAATTTGCACAATTTGACTCTATATATTGTAAACAGTGATACTTTGCCTGAAGAACAACTAGGAAAATATTTTTCCCACACCACTGGTTTTTTTCCCCCAATAATGGTTTCTTTTGCTGTAAAAAAGGCTTTTTAACAAAACAAAATTCTATTTGTTGATTCTACATGATAGTTACTGCGCAATTGGGATTTTGTTTTTAAAGTCTTTGCCTACATCAATATCATCAAGAATTCTACCTATTGCATCATTCAGAAAATTTAGCATTTCTGTTTTTATTTTTGTGTCATTAATCAGCTTTGATTTTAGTTTGGTTCATGGTGAAAGATACAAGCCCAGTTTTAAAACTGAGTCTGTGGAAAGCTTGTCTTCTTGTACTATTTATTAAAGAATCTGTCTTTCTTCCAGCAAAAGTATTTGACGCATGTGTTAAAGAAAATGTCACTGAGTATGTCTGGAATTGTTTCTAAATCTTCTAATCAATTCCACTGATCTCAGAATCATGCTGTCTTTTTAGGTACTATGTTACTTTTGTTATAGTCCCTTCCTGGTGTAATTTCAAGTAAGGAATTTTAATGACCCCTGCTTTGTCGTTGCTGCCCATAATTGCCTTCACATTTTCAGTCTCATCTGATTCCACATAAACTTTAAGATCATTTTCTCTAATTCTGTGATATATGTTGTTAGAATTTTGATAAGGGTTGCATAAAATCTGTATAACAATTTTGCAAATGTAGCCATTTTCTACAAATTGGTCCTTCCTACCAAAGAGCAAAGGATATATTTCAAATCTCTAATATCATCTTCAATCTCCTTTATCAGAATACTGTAGTTGGTAGACGTCTTTTACTTCCTTTGTTAGGTCTTACTTTTTTTCTATCTTTCTTTTTTTGAATTTTAATTTTTATTGCTTTTAATAAGAGATAACAATATGAGAATTTCAAAACATGTTAGTAGTACATTCGCAATAGTTGAGACACTGCACATTGTTGTCCTCACAGATGTTATGACAAATTTTGTAATCAGTATTGGTTCCGAAGGAGGGGGGGAAGAAGAAGAGAAGAAAAAGTTTTCTTCTTTTTGAACTAGGAGGAAGTAGTTGTATATATAGTCCAATGTTTCATAATTGCAGTGGGTTACCAGTGAAACTGGCAATGTTGAAGGCTGTTGATTTAAACCTCTTCCAGCTCATTGTACTAATCTAGCTCTGCGTTTTATGCCTCGTAATTAAGCTTTTCTGTTGGGTGATCAAGTGCAAGCCAAAGCAAGGCCTGTCTAACAAAGCTTTCATCATGTGTACTTTCCAGGGTCAAATCTCCTCAGGATTAACTTTAGAACTATGTGCATTGCTTTATAGAACTGTTGTCAGTGTCAGCCATTGGGATGAGTCATGACCAATGCTTGGCCAGTTTGCTCTCTGTGAAAGCCTGAGAGAACGTTTTCTCCCCAAGTGACTCTCCCTAGGCACAGTATACTTTACTTATCCCTTTCCTCTGAGGTCCCATAATCTCCTTGAACAGAAAATTTGGGAAACCGTTGAGTTATAGGACGTTACAGCACAGGTTCTCTTACGTCCTGAGTCCTCACTGACATTGAGGGGCTAGAGCCAAAATGATGGCTATGCTTATAGCCCTTCTTTTTCTCCAATTTTTGATCTGTTAACTTACAGTCTCAATTCTCCAGCAGAAAAGCTCCATGATACAATTACTTTATAACATAGGTAATTGAGCTCAACCTCACTGGCTTTCTAAATATTATAAATCTTAGACTTAGTTTGACATTGGTATTTTCCTTCAATCATTGATATTCTAATAAATCTCTACATATTGTGATAAAAGCAGTTACACATTTTTACAGAGACATTTACAAATCTGAGTATGTACAAAATTGTAGTCTGTCAAGCCGATGGTATTTTACCTAATCTCTTTCTTTTTCTTTTTCTTTTGATGCTGTTGAGAAAGATATTGTTTTCCTAATTTCTCTCTCATTGAATTCATTATTTTTGTACAGAAAAGCTATAGATTTTTTAACATTGACTTTATATCATCTATGATACTGAATTTGTTATTATATCTAGAAGTATTCTGGTGGAGTTTTAAGAGTCTCTTTTGTAAGGTATCAAGTTGCACACAAACGGTGATAGTTTAAATTCTTCCTTTCCATTTATTTGTTCCTCTTGCCTAATTGCTTTGTCTAATGCTTCCAGAACTATGTTGAATAAGAGTGGTGGCCTTGCTCCTGATTTTAAAGTAAAAGCTTTCAGTTTTTATCCACTTAATATAATGTTAGCTCTCCATTTGTCATAGATTACTTTTTAGCAGATTAAGATAAAGACCATCTATTCCAATTTTCTCTAGGTTTTTAAAATCATGAATGTGTTCTTGTCAAGTATTTTTTCTGCATCTATTTAGATAATCATATGTTTTTGTCCTTGACTTTTATAAGATGGTGCATTAGTTTTATTCATCTGTGTATGTCAAATCATCTCTGCATCCCTGGAATGAATCATACTTGTATGGATCACAGTTGGTGTATGGATCATGTTTGATGTCATGGTGTATAATCTTCTTGATTATTTGCTGCATTCTTTTTGCCAGAATCTTTTTGAAGATTTTTGCATCTGTGTTTATTAGAAAGATTATCCTATACTTCTCTTTTTTGGTTGGTTTGTTTTTCTGGATTTTTCTGGTAACAGAGTAATGCTTGCTTCCAAAAATAAATTTTGGAATGTTTCTTCCCTTCAATTTCATTAAGTTTTGAGAAGCAATAGTGTTAGGTCTTCTTTAAATTTCTTGTAGAGTCCAACAGTGAATTTATTATGGCTTGTGCTTGTTTTCTTGTTTATAGTTTTTCATTGTACATCTTCAATTTCATCGACTGATACTGGTTTATTTAGAATTTTCATATCTTGATTCAGCTTTGGGAATTTATATATATCTAGGAAACTGTCCAGTTCTTATCCATTTTCCATCTTATTAGAATATAGGTTATTCATGTAGCTATAGATGATCTTCTAAATTTCTGCGAGACCTCTTATAATTTTATCATTTTCAATTCTAATTGCATTTTTTGAGTCTTTCCTTTTTAGATAAGGTTGGCTAAATTTTTAAACTTTATTTACTTTCAAAGAATCAAATCTTTGATTAATTGATTCTTCATATTTTTGTTAGTGTCTATTACATTAACTCTTCTCTGATCTTTGCAATTTCCTTCCTTGTATGAACTTTGAGAATGACTAGCTCTTATTTTTCTAAAGGTTTGAGGTTCAAGGTTATTTGTTTATTTGAGCTCATTCTATTTTCCTGACTTGAATTTTCGCTGCTACAAATTTACATCATAAGACTTTTTATTGGGTTCCATAAGTTCTGGTATGTTGTATCAGAATTATCATTTAATTGCCAAGACTAAAAGGTAATAAAAGTAAATGAGACTGAAAAACCAAAATTTAAGTTTTCTTGAAAGCATGTGGTAATATTCAGTCATACGTCCCATCTTGCAGAACTGTATCTTTTAATCTGAGCAACAGATTTCTTTTTGTGTTTTTAAGACAAGGTCTCACTATACAGTTCAGGCTGGCCTTGTGCTCACTTTTGTAGCCCAAGCTGGTCTCGAAATTGCCATGATCCTCCTGCCTCAGCCTCCCAAGTGCTGGGATTATAGGTGTGTGCCACCACACCTCACATTGAGAAACAGATTTGATGATACAAATAGATAATATATCAGTCATTGTTAATCAGTTCAATCTGGACTGGAGGTTTTCTTTTAGAGCTTGAAATACTTCATTTCAAGCTCTTCTTGAATTCTTGAGGTGTTGTAATGAGAAGTCTGCTCTGATTTTCTTGAACTGTCTTTTGTAGGTAGTTTTTTTTCTTTTCTTTAATAGCTAGAATATTAAAGAATATTCTATTCTTATTTTGAATTTGTGGAATCTTAACTATTACATGCCTTACTGTAGACTTTTTGTTCATGAATAATTAGAAATAAGTATTCTTCACTTAACTGTATGTCAAACATCTTCTTCCTGCCAGAGAATTTTTTTTCCACAATGTCTATGGGCAGATTTTTTTAAATGTTATTTTTACCATCTCTTACTTTTTCTTTGACTCTGATTAATCTTATGTTGTTCTTCTTCACATCATTTACTAGCGTATGGGTTGAATTCTCATGGTCTCTAACTAGTTTTGAGAAATCTTTTATTCCATGTTCACTAACCACAATCCTGTCTTTTCTATATGATATTCTGTCTTCACATTGACTCATTCTGGTTTTCAATCTCTGGAATAGCAGTTTAAATCTATTTCATTTTTTTTTTTTCGTATGTGAGAAATTCATGGTTTCAGTCATTATCCTAAACTCTTCTTTTATTTATTTACTTTTATTTTTATTTTTTAGGTTAGGGTTTACAAGTGTTCAGGGACTCACTAACAGATGACGCTTATAGTGATCCACCTATTTACAGCCTCCCAAGACCTGGGATCACAGGCATGCACCACCATGCCCTGTCTCAATTGCTGTTGCAGCACCCCCTTGGGGTGCGGCCAACATGCCAAGCCTGGAGATTGAATCCCCAGCTACTGTTCCTGCTGGCAGGTGCTTTAATCCACTGAGCTATTTGACTGGGTTCTTTCTTTTATTTTTTAAATCTGTGCTCTTCTGTAAAGTCACTAATCTTGTTCATCATTATGGTCATCATCTGTATAGTCATCTGAAAATTTATTTCTGTCTTGATTTTCTTCTAGAGCCTCATTAATTTGCTTTGTTACTTCTATTGTTAGCCCTTCCGAAAGTTCAGATAGGCCACCTTCAAACTGTTTCATATCATCACCCCTTATTTTGCCTTTGGTTAGCTTAAGGTTTGGGGATACATCTTAGTATGTATCTTTTCACTTTCTACTTAGTTTTCTTCCCAGGTTGCTGCTTATAAATTATGTAAAATGAGCAGCTTTATTGCTAGTCTTTATAACCTTTAAGAAAATACTACTTATAGGGGCCTTCAGGAGTTTCTGGCTTTGGGTTTTTGAATCTGTTGAAGACCCTACATTTTTATTTTTTTAGGAAAAAGAAGGTACTGCCTACTTGGTTCAGTCCCTGATTCTTTGGCACTGGACTAAATAATGTTTTTTTTTTTTACTTTTAGGTAATCTCAGTCTTCATTTACTCAGAAGAACAAATGGTTAGAAGAATTATATTTCTTTAGCTAGAATAACATAAAGTTATTTTAATATGTTTACATAAGGTTCTTTGTATGTCTCCGAAGTGTTCTATCTTTTCTTTCTTTCTTTTTTTTTTTTTTTTTTTTTTTTTTTCCTGCAGTACCGGGATTGAACTCAGAACTCAGGATCTTGTGCTTGCAAAGCAAGAACTTATTCTACTGAGCTATCTCACTAGCCCTGCATTTTAACTGTCTTGAACACATAGGTTTTCATGATCTACTAGAGCAGTTTTTAACATTAGTATGCCAACTAACCAAATAATAGTCACCAGTTAACATAGCGTTAGTATAAAAGCGTATAGTAGCTGCTTCTGACGAAATATATGGTACAAGTCTTTTCTTTAGGGTATTTCTTAAGGAAAGAGAAATGAGACTCAACACAAAATGTGTACTTATATTACATCCTATTTATGAAAAACTGGAACATCTAGATAAGGTGTTTTGAAAAATTATATTCTTTTGATTTCTATAGGATGGGATGTATTTGATTTTAAAATTATGAATAAATAGCAACTATTTTTTACTAGAACAAAAAGCATAGAGAAGAGTTTGGAACACATGAAGTGAGTGATTTTGGATCTAGATGCAGTGCTTGAAGAAGAGCAAAGGGATTTATAGATAGATTGAAAAACAAGGAATCCAGGCTGAAGGAAGAAAACTAGGAAAGGTAAAGCTGAGAGGGCTCTAATATTATAAACTTTGTAATATAAAAACAGAATTTCTGAACCAACAGCCCTGAGAGACAATAGCTTGAGCAATGAAATTGTCTAAAAAGACAACTCCAACTACAGGAACTAAAAGATGGTAAATATATACTACCCTTTCCTTTTAAAAATACCTTTTGTATCTGCATCCTCTAGAGAGGAACACTGCGCCCTCACATGACAGAGGGATGAAAAGGGCCCAAAACATTGAATTTCCTCTGTTAAAGCTTCTTATGAGGGCACCTAATCCCTTTCATGGAGTAGAAGCCCTCCCTTACAGAGTATATTAATGCACTGGGAATTGTCAACATGACTTTTGCAGCGAGAAATACTATGAAAAAATAGATTGTAGTGTGATGACAGTGTTCTAAGCTTGCCTATTGCTTCCAACAAAGTATCTCCAAAATTACCCTGGTACATTTTTCATCCAGAGGAAATGCAACATCATTTTTTGACCCTTTTCAGGATGACTTAAACTGTGAGGATGGTCATAAAAAAGCTCCAATAAAGATGTGGAATGAAAAGATAAAGCCCAGATCTTCATGGCCAAAAAGAAACAAGAGAATGGAAAGGATGGCCTGAGGGCATCATAGGAAAGAACAGGACTCCACCCTTTGAAGCCTCAGAATTGCAAAGGTCAGGGACTTTGCCTTGAGGAAAAGGGCTCAAAGCCCCAGGTTCCAGAGTGGAACTGGCATGGAGAATTTGTTCCTTGAAATCAGGGTCACAGTGCTCCATGATGCAGGCACTCAACCCCTACAGCCAAGAGAGAAGGAAGCCTGGCTACTGTTCCAGCTGGAAGCAGACCTTGGCATCATCCACATGGGACTCATTTTAGGTGCACGTAGAATACAGAAGTTCTGAGGTTAAGAATGCTTCCTTCTAGATTTCAGAAGGCCTTGCAGGCCAGGCAGTGTGCCCCTGGGAAGGCGATGTATAAAGCTATCTGTGAGAAGTCTATTCAGTGAA
Source organism: Myocastor coypus (assembly GCA_004027025.1). Taxonomy (NCBI): domain Eukaryota; kingdom Metazoa; phylum Chordata; class Mammalia; order Rodentia; family Myocastoridae; genus Myocastor; species Myocastor coypus. Next base: position 12,866 of record PVJA010009614.1, read on the forward strand.
AACCCAAGATGTTTGAAAAGCTAAATACATGGATTATTTAAAGTAAACTGTAAGGAAGAATCAAAGATGGCCTAAGAAAGAAGCCATGGGAGCCAGTATCAAAAGTAGTATAGGGGTGGAGCTGCGTAAGGGCTTCAGACTCACAATTTATCACAGAATGATTTGGATGTTCCACATGGAACTAAAGGACTTAATATTGGCCCTTCTGGATTTTGAACTTGCTTTGATCCCAATGCTTTGTATACTGTTGTGTATATTTTGGAATGGCAATGTTTATCTTGTGCCTTTGAATGTTGCAAATATTTAACTTTTCATTTGTATACGGGCTCGTAGCAAAGAGTTTGCTTTTTTTTTTTTTTTTTTTTTTTTTTTTTTTTTTTTTTTTTGTGCTTTTGATCTTGCAAGAGAGTTGGGACTTGGGGCTTTCAGCAATGCTGAAACTGTTAAGACTTTGGAAATTCGTGGAGATGGGCTAAAATGCCTTTTACATAAAGGGATGTTCATGAGTCTCTGGGGGTGGCCAGGGTGCATTACTATGGTTTGTGTATAGGTATTCCCCCAAAGCATCATGCAATTGTTGGGTGGCTTCTGAAGTTTGTGATGGATTACCATGGGTGTAGATCCTGCACCTGCCCAGGTAATTTGCATTACAAAGTAAGGAGGGGAGAGGGGATAGTTAGCTACCTGAGCTGCTGCTGCTCTCTTTGCTCTTTGCTCTTTGCTACTACCATGAAAGGTAGTCTCTGCAATGTGTCATTCTGCCTTGGAGCCTACTGAGTATAGACTGAAACCTTTAGTAACTGTGAGATAAATAATAAATAAACCTTTCCTTCCTTAATTTTGAGCACTGAGTATTTGTCCCAACAACGAGAGTAACTGAGATATCTAGGAAAAAAAATTGCTAATTGCAATTCATATACAGGAAAAATCCTTAATTTACAAGAAATCATTTTAAGTGTTTGACTTTCCCAAAACTCATGAAAGATTCAGAACCTCATCTATGCTCTGGGTAAAGTCATATTTAATAACATTTATGTACCATTATATCAGTAGTTGTTCTGAACTCACTATATGACCAATACTATATTAAAACTGGAACAGTCAAAGACATTTCTGGTCCCAAACTCTCTGCCCTAATCTACAACTCCTATGCTATGGAGGTCTTGAGAAAACCTCCCAGCAGCTGAGACTTTTGAAAATAAGAGCATCTGTGCAGCAGTCTGGGAACCTGTGGATCACTGTAAATGTGAGGCAGTTCTTGGCCACCCAATGACCCAAAACTTCTTTTCAAATCTTTTAAGATGAAAAGAGCCTAGAATATAATAGATGCTGAAGTTGTATTACCTGGATGGATGGAGGATTTTTATTATAGAAAATTGCTGGGGTTGGTGGTACATCTCTGTGGGATAAGCACTTGCTTAGGTAAGTACAGAGGCCAGGGTTTAATCCCCGGAACCATATGCCACACTGGCCCCACCCTCGGGTGCTGGAGGCTGGGTAGGGTGGCCCATGCTTGTAATTCCAGCACTAGGGACACAGAAATCAGGACGATCACTGTAAGTCCAAGCTGCATAGTGAAACTCTGCACACACACACACACACACACACACACACACATACACACACACACACACACACACACACACACACACACGAAGGAAAGAAAAATGCTAACTTGTTTAGTGAATAAATCATGTTTCAGCAACTGAGCATTTTATTCTTGCCTAGCTTCTTTGCTCATAAATCTGACTGAAAGCTTTAGGTGACATGTGGTTATGAAATAAGCATAATTGAAAGCATAATTGTAACCTCATTTCACTTACAACTGGTGTTTCTAATGCTTAAATTAATCATAAACTGTTAATGGCAGAAGTATGATTTTTTATAGTGATACAGACTTACAATGTGATTATTTTCCTCATAAACACCATGAAGAAACTCATTGTATGCATATAATGATAAAGATAATATTTACCAACTGTTCATGTACAAAATAAGTACTGACATGATTATTGTATGTTCTTAATAGTAAAGTATTCTGTTTACATTCATTTGATTTCTAGGTCATCTTCAATTACCTACGTATAATAAAATGCAAGTTTAATATTTTCTGCTTTTGCAATATCAAAATTCATGTTTCACTTTGAAATAAAATGAATTTATACTAAAAATTTATGTGTTTGTATGTGTGGGTATTCATGTATATATGCGTTATAAAGAGTACAGAAACAAATCTCAGCCTGAAAACTACAACAAAGAGGAAATTTCCATGAGTGTTGTCTCTCTCTTTAAAAAACTCTCTTCTTTTGTCTTTCTGAAGATTGCAAGACAGAGAAGGGTTTATATCTTCATGATGTGAGAATAACTTTGAGTGTATAAATCTCTTATGTGATTAACAACAAATCTGAAGTGAAACCAACCGTTTGGCTTGAATATAAGTTGTCTACCTGGATTGATTGAGGAATTGTAGTATTATAAAGACATGCGTGTAGTGGTAATTGGGCTATGTTGTGAGAAAAAGAAGATGAGGAATAGAATTTTAACACATAATTGTGGAAGTTGCTTTGTACACATTATGACTGGTGAAGGTAAATAGTTACTCTATGTGTTTTATTAGTTCTTAAAAGTCACCAGTTGTAAATATAGCAAGAGCAAACAATTTTCTAGGATACTCTGGTTCCTGTGATTTGGATCAGTGAAAAAAATAGAGTGCAAAACATGCATAGGCCCTCTATTAATAAATGTTTTCCCATTTTACTTTGGGAACCTTGAAACAAAGTAAGGCTATTTTGTGATTTCAGTTCAAGTGGCCTAGAAACTCTAATCTCTATGCCATTCTTTCTTAGCCTTCAACAAGTCTCTGGCTTTTTCTGGTGGTGCAGTGACCTGTTCATCTTTGTGGTTGATTTTATCACTTCTAAGTGTACCACAGGGCTTTGAGAGGTGTGCAACACGTGAGTAAAATTTCAGGGGATCCTGGTCTCTCTTGGTCACTCTGAATTTAAGAGGATGAGTCAACAAGAAGAACTTGGGATTACACTGATCGCATGACTTTCTGAAGATATTTTCCCAGGATATAGAGAAGAAACCAAAAAGAAAACTTGGCATTTAGCCCTAAGCTCAAAATAGACACTCATTGGTTTCCTCCCCATTACACCTGTGTGAAAAAGTCTCTATTGCTTCCCATTAATTTGATCACCAGGAGAGGTTGTGGCTAGAGGAACCTGCATATTTCCTCTTCTCTTCAAAAGGAGAGCTTTCCACTTTTCATTCACAGGGAGTTTCATAGGAATTTCTTTGTAATTCTTTCTTCCATCATTATCATTGGAACAATTTTTACAGTTTAAAGAAGAATAAACGTTAGACAATAATTCCCTGTTGGGACTATGATTTGGTTATTTTCCTTAATTGTTGGGACAAAATACTCAACACTGTCAAGTGAAGGGAAGGAGGTGTATTTATCTCACAGTTCATAGAGGTTTCAAGGCAGGGTGACTGACTCCAACACAGTGTGGCATGGCAGACAGGCATAGCAGAGCAGAAACAGTCATCGTGGGCAGAAAGTAGTGAAGCAAGCAAAAAGCAACCACAGTCTTTCTGTCTCTTATATGTTATCCAGGTTACTTAGGGTGGACACACTCACACCCTTAATCCCAGTGTCCTGTTCTTAGCACAACGCCTGAATAAATCTCACTGTTACATATTCTAGATCTAGTCATCTGAAAATCTCTACCCATGACTGAACGAAGCTTTGTGAAGATATCTAGACACAAACCATAGCAGACTGGGAGCGGGATGTACGTAGTTATTGTTGGTATAATTTGCCTTGACATCACAGCTAACAGTTCCAGAACTGTTAGCTCCAGTTTCTTTAAAAACATTTTTCTTTCAGACATAAGAGACCAAAGCAAAGTCAATGTAATAATATGTCAGTGTTATAGACTGAAAGATTTACCTATAGTACATCTTTCTCTTTCTGTCATATAGCCAAGTTTTGCTATATTAGCCACAATTATTTGGAAACTGAAAGTGCTAAGTGATACATTTAATTGCATTATGTACATTGAGTTATATGGTAAGTTAAAATATTACCTTAGTGCCACAAATAACACATCAATTACTTAATTCATATAAAACGAGAAACTTCTAATTTTAAAGGAAACAGGGGCCGGGCGTGGTGGCTCACGCCTGTAATACCAGCACTTGGGAGGCTGAGGCAGGAGGATCAGTGTGAGTTCGAGACCAGCCTGGGCTACGAAAGTGAGCTCAAGGCCAGCCTGAACTATATAATGAGACCCTGCCTCAAAAAAAAAAAAAAAAAAAAAAAAAAGGAAACAGGCAGTCAATTTTAAAAATCATTTATTTATTTATTTATTTACTTACTTACTTATTTACTTGATACAGGGTCTTAGTGTTCAGCTCAGAATCATCATGATCCTCTTCTTTCAGTTTCCTCAGTGCTCAGATTACAGGTGTGCACCACTATGTCCAGTCTCAATGGCCGTGGGCTGACATAGCACAGGGTACCAGGCATCGAACCTGGGTCCTTGCACTTGAGCAGTAGACACTTGGGCTACTGAGTCATCTTCCCAGCCCTGAACTGTTAATTATGTTCTTATGTTATATTCCAAATTAAAACTTTTGAGAAATGCACTTTTGAGTCATATTGGCTTCTTAATAGTGACAGTCAGAAGAATCATCACAATGCAGGATTATGAAGAACACAACCTTCCTTCAGTTGTACATACTCCAAGGCCTCTAAAACTTCCAGTGGAAAGAAATGCCATTGATAATTTTAACAATGCTATTTATAGCTGCCTCGTTCAGCAATGCAAATTGGTAGCAAGGCACTTTTGCTTTTATTACATAATTTTTTATGGTTAAGATTATGCCATTTGCTTCTAGATATATAGAGGTTATTTAAGAAGATTATAAACTGCGAAAGATTAGAAATATCAATGCGTTTAAATACTTTGAAATGGGAATTTAGCAAGCATGCAGATAAAGAAATGCCAAAATTATTAATGAAGCATCGAAATAGTCAAATTGATTAATAAATGGTAGGTTACTACAAATTAATTTAAAAACCTTGCAATTGTTAAGAATACCAAAGGACTAATGGATAAGAGCTCAGAAAGTAAAACAAACATTTCATCAATATTAAAAGTTAAAAAGTTGGAAACCTAAAGCAGAATTTTTTTTAAGGAAAGCAAGTTAGATATTGAAAAAGTCAAAATGACTTTAAAACTAGAAAACTACAATAAATAATAAAGGATAAGAATATCAAGAAAGCCCAAGAAAACATCCAGCTGTCAGTTGCACATGGAGAAGAAAAATGGGATTTTTTACTGTTTCTGGGCTTGCACAGCATGCCTGGATGGTGTGCAGTACCAGGAATTGAGCCTGGGTCCTTGCACTTGCCAGGTAGGCACTTAGACCATCAAGCTATCTCCCCAGCCCTGTCAAGCACTTTTATAAGGAGCAAAGACAGATGTACAGAGCTGAGATTTGTGTGGCTAGGACTGGAAGAAAAGCTGACAATGTCTAGGTCCCTACAGCAACCAAATTGGCATTTATCATCAAGATCAGGAATATCAGTGGTGTTTATCTCAGGAGTGAAGTGGATCGTTTGCTTTAGACACTGGGGTCTACTCCCACCTACACACATTTGATTGATTTCATAAATTTGTAACTCCCAACATACCCACCTTTTTTGTTTTGTTTTGTCAGAGATGGGTATTCCATTGCAGTTAAATAAGCTGTATTTGGAGAAGGCTTTAAAGGACCTCTTTATACTTGAAGCCAGTCAAAAGATTGTAAATACTCGAATTCAGCAAAACAGCCTAATATAGTCCAATAGTCCATAATGGTAGTGGGCTATCAGCAGAACCGTCAATTTTCAGATGTTGTTGACTTGAGCCTTTTACAGTTCAGCATATTAACATGGCATTGCTTTTTACACCTCATGGTCACACTTTTCTGATGAATGGTTAAGACCAAGTTAAAGAAAGACCTTTATAACTAAAATGTAACTTCACATTGCATGGGAATTTCCAAACTGAAATTCAGTAAACAAACTAATATACAAGTGTGGCTATGGCAAAATTCATAAGAAGTACATTGACTTGAGAGATGACTCTTTGACTTCTTGGTACGAATGGTAACATCTGCATGGAAGATAAGATTCATGAGCTCTATACTGTTGAAAAATGCTTCAGGATGAAAGTAACTTCCTGTGGTGATTCAAATGGCCTTCTCCACAAGGTAGAATAAGGAAAAGGGCCACCCAATTTGTGGAAGGTAGAACTTCTCTAAATAGGTAAGATCAGATCAACAGACTTATTACGCAGAAAAATGATGGTATCCAGGTTGGTATTTTTATCATTTGATCACTTAGTAAAATATATGTCTCTTACCCCCAAATTAATTATCAGCCTTCTTTATCAAATTTAGAAAATGATGGAAAATTCCTTTGACATAAAAGACCAACACAAGATTCATCAACAAAAGAATTCCTCCCTACTTTAATTAAGCATGTTGGTATAAAGTCTTCCAAGTTCCTATAAGTTATGAAATTAGATTTCCATAGGAAAAAATGCATTATAGATCCAATGGATATCTGCTATTTATATATAAGAAAATGAAATAATGTTTATTCCTAAGGATAACAGATCACTTAAAATTTGGACAGAAACAATTTCTCCATGACAGTTTGGACACATTTAGTGACATATTTTTAGAACTAATTAAATGTTTATTGATTCTTCTGCCTACTGTGAAATATATAAGACTGAAATGCTTTAATTTTAGTGAGTAAAGTTGGAACATGATAATGATCTACTTTTTTAGGCATTGCAGAACCACCGGAAGATTTAGTACACAATAGCAGCAATACTGGCAAAATGTATAAGTAACTTGAATTGTTTCTGTCTGAGATGGTTTTTCCTTAAAGTATTTGTGTTCCTAACAACTCTATATATCTTCAAAGATAGATTGTCAAGAGTGGAATGGGAAAACTAAGGAATTGAATTCAGCTCTTTCTGAAGAAGTTAAAAATAAAATATATGGTGCTTTTATTGGTTCATGTAAAGCTGGTGGCTGAATCTTGTCATGAGGTCGTAGAATACATCTATGAAGATAGTGCTTGCATATTTTCTGAGAGCTATTTTAATAACTTATAACATAAATGACATATTTTACTGTCACGTGCAAAACTTTATGAAATGAACGAATAGAAATTGAGGAGCCATGTCTCCCAGGCCTCTTTAACTAGTACTACAAAATAACTGGAATTCAATTCATATTTTAGAATAGCACAAGCTGGGCTAAATAGGAGATACTCAAGATGTCTCACCCTACAGTGTCTCCTGGCCATTACTGTTTGAGAAATGAAATATATATTCATTATCTTGATTATGGCTATGTGTCAAAACTCATCAAAATGTACACTTTAAATACATGCAGTTTGACTGGCCATTTTGACATACATTTTGGAACCTTAGTTGAACTCAGGGGGATGATCATTCATCAGTTCCACCCCTCCTACACCTTGCAGTGTCCTAGGCTTAGCTGATAGTGTGGTCAAAGAGATGGCTTCTTCAACTAAACTGCTATGTGTCATCTGATATCTGGGCCAGAAAAATACAATACTATACATAGGAAGTGCCCCATTTTCAGGTTCCGAGAGCCAAACTGTAGCTAGTGATGACTTTAATAAAACAGAAGCAAGATAAGTGCTGGCTGGGGGCTGCATGTTAACTAAAGAGGATTGCAGCATAAACCCTTTGAGGAATAGTATATCTACCTTATTCACAGTCTCTTATCCAGTTCCTTTGTGGTTATGAACATCATTTTCTTTCTTTCTTTCTTTCTTTCTTTCTTTCTTTCTTTCTTTCTTTCTTTCTTTCTTTCTTTCTTTCTTCTTTCTTTCTTTCTTTTTTGTCTTTTTGAAACAAAGTCTTACTATGCATTTCAGGCTGGCTTTGAATTCACTTTTGTAGCCCAGGCTGGTCTCAAATTCACACTGACCCTCCTGCTTCAGCCTCCCAATCTGGGATTATAGGCATGCACCACCATGCCTGGCTTCATCATGTTCACTTTGGACTACAGAAAAGAATACTACTGTACAATGACTTACTTCTACTATGTTCAGTTAGATTAGTATCACTGTACTATTTTTACTATGGTGAGTAAAGTAACAAAAAACACAAAGCCATTTCTTTTGCTGTATCAAAGCTTTTTAATGAAGTGAAATCCCAGTAGTTGATTTCTTGTGACTGTTCCAGCGCATTTGGAGCTTTGCTCAAAAAGTTTAGCTACACAGATGTCTTCCAGAGTTCTACCTATTCCAAAGTCTATCAGGTTTAGTATATCTATTTTAATGCTTAGATCTTTGATCCATTTTGACTTTAATGCATAATGAAAACCGGGGGTCTATTATTAGTTCTTAGCATGTGGAAGGACAGTTTTTCCAGCATCATTTATTAAAGAGGCTATTTTTCTTCCAGAAAACATATTTCACCCCTTTGTCAAAGATGAGATGGCTCAGTGTGCTTGGGATTGTGTCTGTATCTTTTATCTGTTCTACTGATTTTTGGGTTCTTTCATCTTGCCATTACCATGCTTTTTTAAAATCACGATATCTCTGTAGCATAATTTCAAGTTCGAGATTGTGATGCCCCTCACTTGCCTTTATTGCTCAGAATTTCTTTGGATATTCTAGATATATTTTGGTTCTATATTCATTTTAGGTGTATTTTCTCTAGTTCTGTGAAGTATTACCAGGATTGAATTAAATCTGGTAAAAAGACAACCCACAGAGTGGAGAAAAGTTATACCAGCTTTTCTTCAGACAAAGCACTAGTATCCAAAATATATAAAGAACAGAAAAACAGAAGATGCTCTAAATTTAAAGATCCAATTCACAAATGGGCATTTGTAATCAATAGACACTTATTAGAAGAAAAATATAAACAGCAAATAAATATATATGAAAAAATGTTTAACTGCATTGGTTATTTGAGAAATTCAAACTAAAGCAATGCTAAGATTTCATCTCATTCTAGAAAAATATAACTATTATCAAGAAAACAACTAATTCCAACTGTTGACAGAGATGTGGGGAGGAAAAGGAATACTTTTCCACAGTTGGTGGGAGTGTAAGCTGGTCCAACCCTTGCATAAATTAGAAAATTCCTCAGAAAACTAAGAGTAGAGGTCACATTTTGCCAAGCTATTCCATCTTTTTGTATCTTCCCAGAAGAATTAAAAGCATCATACCACAGCACTATATGTGCATCCATGTTAATGATGGCACAGTTTATAATGGCCAATCTTAAAAAATCCCAAATGCCCATCAGCTAAAGAATGGATAAAAAAGATGTATTTTTTAAAAATACAAGGAAGTATTATTCAGTCATATAAAAGATAAAATTGAGGTATTTATAGCTATGTGAATGGGTATTTGGGACACAATTGTAAGTAAAATAACTCAGACACACATCTGTAAGTATCACATTATGTCTCTGGTGTAAGAAACAAAATATAAGTAAGGATTAAAAATACAATAGATATTGTGGAATAGGAAGAAACCACTCAAAAGGAAAGAATGAGGAGGGAGGTAACAATGGGAAAATATGAAGGAGAAAATGAGAATAAAGGGATTAAGTGGAAATAGTTTTTTGAGTAGGGTCAGCAAGGGAATTTGAAAAGAGGGAAGGGAAATGGAGAAAAAAAGGAGGACATAAGATATGTCATGTACAGATACAGATTCCCCACAATGAGGGTGATCATTATATATACATGAATTGCATCAATATATTTGATACTAAGCCAGAAAAAAAGGAAAAAGAATATTGTAAGGTCAAAATTCTCAAATTAGATGCCATAAGACATTCAGGAGACTATAATCACAAAATACTATATTCCACATATAGATGCTTAAAGTCTTATCATGCACCGAGTGTCAACATCTGTCTTCCTACTTTTGTTTTCTTCTTATGACCTAACTACCCCACTGCTGACTCCGGATAGATAACCTCTTTATCTGTTAGGATATAAATGCTTAAATATCATATCTGAAAACCAGTAAACTTAAGAAGTAGAACTATGTAGAAACAATGAGAAACAGACAAACTCAAAATTGATCTTTTGGTTTCACCATCTGTAAAACAAAATCATATATGTATTTTCTATACTCTAAATTCAATAATACAGAAGGAATTTACTATCCTTCTGAATTGACCTTTCATGAAGCTTTTTTTACAAAATACTAATTTTCAAAATCTTCAGAATCTAGCAGTACTTCACATTCACATTTGCCAAATGCATATGAGGCACTTGAAAGATTTTTGAATATTTTTAAAGAGTCTATTGTCAGTAAGTGGATACACTAGAGAACATACTCAAGTGAAATAAATCAGACTCAAATGTGCGAACACCATATTGTCTCCTTTGTGTGAGAATGTCAAAGAGAAAAATGGAATCTGAAGGGTACAACTGATACTGGGAAAAGGGGATAAACTTACTCAAAAGGAAACAGTTACTGAGTTGCAAAGAAAGAGATCTATGTAAGTATATAAGCAGGATTGTTTGGCCAACTTACTCTGTATTTTTACTGGTCTATGGAAAGGAGCATGTAATATTTAATTTGTTTTATCTCCTTTTTTCAATTATTTGTACTCTTTCTCTTCTTAATTTCTTACACGCTTTTTACTTTTTTCTTTCTTTCTTCCAATTTTATATGAATATATCTGATAATAAGAATAAGAGATTGGAAAGGCAGGAGACAATAGCATAGAAGAAATTGGCAAGTGCACACCTGAAATCTCTGAAATAATAGCATGTGAAGTAAAGAAACAACTGCAGAAAGGTATAGAGGAAATCAGATCAGAAATAAGTTCTGAAGGAAAAAAATAATAACCATAATAAAAGAAGTACTAAATGCTTCTTTAAAAGACACTGATAAAAAAGTAGAGGAGAACAGAAAAAAGATGGAATCCTTGAATGAACAATATAGGAAAGAAACAGAATGCATGAAGCAGATTCAAAGTGCTATACAGCACCTGCAAGCAGTCGTAGGGGCCAAGAGTTCGAACCCCCTGCCTGTTGTGCTGGCCCAGCCCCCCAGGGTACACTCAGGCAGCAATTGAAACTGGGCATGGTGGTTCATGTGCCTGTAATCCCAGCTCTTGGGACACTGTAAACAGGTGGATCACTATGAGTCCAGTCTAGTTGTGAGACCCTGAACACCCTGTCGACCCTTCACTAACACACAAACAAAACAAACAAACAAAAATCCCAAAGTGCTACACAGAAAATTAAAACCTCAATCACAAGCTAGCAAAACTGTTTCAATGAAAGTGAAAATAGACTTTCAGACCTTAAAGACACTATTGTAGCTAGTGAAAAGGTAGGAAAAGATCTCTTAAGAACAACTAGGATGCAGGAAGAATAAGTCAACATCTGAAAGATGATGCAAAGATGAACAAAGTAAGACTAATAGGCATCAATGAGAAAGAAGGAGTCAGTACAAATGATATAAAAATAATATGGGCAGAAGTAATAGCAGAAAACTTCCCAAATATGGGGAAATAATTTGAAATTCAGGTAACTGAAGCATATAGAACTCCAAATAATATCAACCCAATTAAAACCACACCCAGACATAATAATCATGATCTCAGAAATTCAGCACAGGGACAGTAGACTAAAAGCTGCTAGAGAAAAGAAACACATCATATTTAATGCAAAACCCATCAGAGTAACGGCAGATTTCTCTAAACAAACCATCAAATCAAGAAGACCTACAAGTCTTGCAAGAAAATATATCCCAACCCAGACTGATATACCGTGCGAAGCTCTCTTTCAAGTTTAATGGAGAAGTGAAATACTTCCATGTCAAACAACAACTAAAGAATTTTATATTGACAAAACCAACCTTACACAGACTACTAAAAGATATTCTAGAGAGGGATCAAAATGACCACAACTCCATGAAAGAGAATGGAAAGAACCCACCAAATAAGGCAAACAATCAAACACAGGAGAAGGAGAAGCATACAGCAGCACTCTTTCAATTATTCTTTCGAATATAGCAGCAAATATTTCCATCAGCATATTCTATAAATGGACTTCTCCTGTGATTCTATTCGGGTCTACAGGATGGATATCAAGGAAATAGCAGTAGCTCAGTTCCACAAGTGACACCTGGGCACCAATAAGCATTGTCGACACAGTCCACATCCATAACATACTAGAACTTTGTGCCATAGCCTATCCCCAAACTGTTAGAAGTGCTGGTCATATATTTGCTATTTGAGTCTTTACGTTATGTTTTATTCTTAGCAATTCTTTATTATGAAAACTTTTTCTTAGTTGATATTTTTGTGTATATCAACCTATTCGAATACTATGTGAGTACTCTGAATTGATCACAGATTCGTGACATTTGTAGGTTACTACAAATTAATTTAAAAACCTTGAAATGTTAAAGAATACCAAAGGACTAATGGATAAGAGTTCAGAAAATAAAATGGTGAGGTGTAACCAGAATCAACAAGCTCTAGCAAGGGTTGGTGGCTATCCTGCCAGGTCTCTCACATGGTCTTCAGGCTAAGCAGAGGCTTCCAGGCTCAGCAAACTCTTATGGGAAGGTTAGGGGGTGTGGCTAGGGCTGCTGAGTCTCCCATACAGTTTTTAGTGCCAGAGGTTCTGAACAGAATCAGCAAACTCCAGCAAGGGTCGAGGGTTGGGGGCTAGCCTTCTACTTCTCTCTGGCGTTCTTCAGGCTGAGCAGAGACTTCTGGTCTCAGTAACCTCCAAGTCTTGAAAATATTGCCTCTTCATGCAAAGTCATCTAAAGGAAGAAAGATAGCGACCTGTGGAAAAAAGTATTATGAAGTTATTTCAGGCTGCTAATTTTAATCATGATTTTCATGCAAGTAAGTACTGAGGAAGCATTTCTTAAAGTACTATTCATGTACTTAGTTCGTACAAAATTATTTTTAACAACTACCACCTTTCAACTTGTTGGCCTCCCTTATTTAAGCATCACTGAATAAAGATTATCACTGGATGTAGGCAAAAGAATTTTTCATAGCTCTTTTGCTACTATATAGACAAATATGTTTCCCTCTCTAATGCCTATTTTTCTGGGTCTTCTGAGTTATATTAGAAATTCTTTCATGGCTATTTTCTTATAGATAAACACATTGAGTGCTGCTGAATGTTTTTAATCTTGTTTGACTTTGTGATATGCAGAGTGGAGTCTCCATGTAGGAAATATGAATTAATGATTACAGAAAGTGTAAATGAAGAGATGGATGGATGGATGAAATATTAATGAAACAAAGAACAATAAGGAAACATACTTTCAATTTCACAAAGCAAACATTTAAGAAGCATAAGTCTTTAACGTATTGCTTTCTACTGTTCCATTCCACAACAACATAAGCCTATTCACAATGATTTAAAATGCGATCTGATATTATGATGAAATATTAGTTTCATCTTTCATCCTATGAGAAAACTTGTCCATAGAGAAATTAAAGCTTTTTTGTAGCGGGAGTGAACTAATAGCTTTTACAAGAAAAACAGCAGTAATCAAGGATTTGGCAGAACTAATAAGAAAAGGAAAAGAAAAAAATGAGTCCAAGTTTATCCTTTGGTTTATAAAATCCATATTTTATATGATAGTGGTCACTATGAGCTCCCTAAAAAGCATCAAAAGTAATACATATAACCTTCAGGATAGCCTACTTGAAGAATCTTTTCTTCTATATGAAAATATTACTAACTCTAGATCTAATATTGTTAAATGTAGAAAAGAATCTTTGTTTCCACAAATATTAACTGTATAGGTAATGTAATACTATGATTGCAATGAGCAAGAGGGCTATCAACATTTACAATGCAGGGGCCCAGCAGGATGGCTCAGAGGTCTAAAGCGCCTGCTTAGGAAAGCTTAGGTGGCTGCAGGGACCATGGTTCGATCCCCAGCACCACATGCTGTGCCAGCCTTGCCCTCAGGGCAGGCTGAGCCAGCCATAAAAATAAACAAACAAAAGTTCTGAAACAAGAAAAAAATTATTAAAAAAATTAAAAAAAAAAAAAAAAACATTTACCATGCAGAAGTAGTGTTTCACTTTTCTAGATTTAATCACATCATGGAAGTGCATATGGTGCCTGAGAAGTAAGGGTGAAGATTGAAATATAACTTAGAGACCATACTGGGGCAGAGGAACCCTCAGTGATATATGTGGCATAGCCAGGCGCTTAGTGTTATGGAATTTCAAAATACCTATCTAATAAGTAACAATGCATTTCTTATGCATTATTGGATATTGGCTACAAAACTTCTAGACTAGGCTTTATTTTATCAAAATAAAAATCTGTACAGTGAAAATGACCATATATAAGTTTGACCCTGAATGAACATTTTCTCTTAGCTGCTATACCCGCTGTCTGACCTGAGATCATGCTGGCCAGGCCCATTTGGCAAAATCTCATTGTCACTCAGGAGTCCACATCTGACTTCCCATTTTTGTTTTCTTGTTAATTCCTAATCACCCTAGTGCTGACTACAAGTAAACAGATCACTTCTCTATGTCTCAGAACAGAAGTCTTCATCTCCCCTTCCCCCAGAAAGTATGCACAGTCTAGGTTGTGAAAATATCTCTCCTTCAATTGTATTAAATTTATCTTTTCAAAGAACACACCAAAGTAGTCTTACTTGTGACCCATAATTGCTATCTAGAGAAAAAAAATTCCTGTGGGTTTTGCTCATGAGACTCTCCCCTCTAAGGATCAGTTAGGACATCTCAATAATGCATCAGAGTTCTAGTTAATGAAAACTGTAGAGAATCCTTTCTCTCTCTCTGTCTCTCTGTCTCTGTCTTTGTCTGTCTATCTGTCTGTCTGTCTGTCTGTCTGTCTCTGTCTCTGTCTCTCTGTCAGTCTTTCTCTCTCTGTCTCTCTGTCTCTATCTGTCTTTGTCTGTCTGTCTCTGTCTCTGTCTCTCTGTCTCTCCTTTTTCTAAGACCTCCCTATATAGTTCAGGATGGCTTTCAGCTCACATTGCATCCCTTGCTGGCCTCCAATTCATGGCATTTGGAGGTGTATGAAGCCTTGCCCAGACTTTTTATCTTTCATCCTACACTCTTCAGTAAAATTAGGGTCATTTGATGTGATATACAGTTCATCAGTGTGGGTGCCTCCTTTACCAGTTCCTTCAGTAAAGTTTGGAATTTATTTCCTGACTGACACAGTAAATGTGGTACAGTCTATTTGACAGGGTACTAGTGTTCCAGCTGGGAAAAATGGGTATATCAGAGGTACAATTTTATTTTGTTTGATTGATTAATACCAGGAATTGAACTAAACATCTTGTGCTTGGCAGGCAGATGAATGTGGCTGAGGCATAACCCCAACCCTAGGATTTTATTTTTACATTTTTGTCCAAAAATATCATTTTATTTGTGTTTTTCAGATACAAGTCTTATGATTCTGGTCTGGTTGGAAATCTTAACAATGAAAATTATTTTCATGTGTTGTGTTTATTTTTCATACATTTAGGAGTTTTCTACCTTTGTGAATTAACTTTAGAATGGACTATCCAAATAAAAGGAAAATTGCTGTCATTTGGCAAGAAAAAATTAATCTATATTTGTGTGTTTCTTGAGGGGGGTTGCATAGTTAATCTATTATTGCTTACCTTTTATCCTTCATTTTTCAAAAAATGAATAGGTATTTATATTTTATATTATAACTTTTAGCTATTTGTAATGATATTTTATTATGTTGTCATTAAAGACATTTCATGTCTAATCTTTTAATTGTGAATTTTCTATCATAAGCACATGAGATGGAAAATGTCACAAACATCTTAAACAATATTTGTCAGCCCTTGAGATGTGTTACTAAAGAATTATGCTTTAAAATTGCTTCTTCATAAGAGTACACTTAGAAGAAATTTGCTTTTATGAAGCAGAACGATTATACCAAGTTAAAACACTTATCAACAGCATGAAAAGAGTCCTTTGATGGGTTAAGACAGCTTCTGCTCGGTGGTTGGCGTCTACATATTCTTTGTCTAAATGGATTTGATCAAAATGGGATTATGAGTAAATTTGTCAGTGCTAAGCCCAAATAGAAGTGTCATTGTAAACCTAAGTCCTTTTCATTCTAATCACGTTCAAAAATGTTTTATAAAAGCTTCATTCCTTTGTAGAAATAGAGGCTGATTTTTTTCTTTCATTTTTAAAGATGAATAAATTAAAAACTAAAAAAAAAAAAGTGGAAAAGAATACAAAACAAAGAGAATGTACCCCCATAGTTTTGAATGTGAAACCAAAGACAACTGATGCTTGTAATCTTTGTCCTTCAAGGATGCACTTCTTAATAAATTCAAATATGCTTATGAGTTGTCTACTATAATCCAGGAATTGTTCTTGTCCCTGGGGAAAGAAAGCAGAGGATATGGTCTCTGCTATTAAAGCTTCTTCTAAAAAGAGATCTTAAAGCAGTAGAGTTCATTATTACTGTTGCTAGGATAGTGACAAAAGAATACCAAGAATTGATACCTCACATCTAGGCAAAAATAAAACAAAGAAATAAGTCCTGCTATTATAAACTCCACTCACTAAGGCAAAATAATGCAATCTATCCCCACCAGATGCTGTAGGGGAGAAAATAACATGGAACCTTGGTTCACAAACTTATTTTGTTCCATGATTCTGGGGAAGATGGGCCACAGTCATGTGTGGGGGTGGGAAAGAAAGCCCAGGTGTTACACTAGATGCCTAGATGCAGAACTTGTTCTGATTTTTTTTTTCGATACCAGGGATCAAACTCAGGACCTTGCACTTGCCAGACAAGCACTTATACCACTGAACTATCAACCTGGCCCATATAGATGCAGAGTTTGTTAATGGGAGCCAAACTTTGCCAAAAACTTCTGTTTGCAAGCCAAATTATTCATGAAAAGAAATATTCATGAACTGAGGTATTATTATAAATCTATACCCTTGTTACTTTAGGCAAGACTTGTTTCCTGGGAAATACCCTGATGACAATAATAGTAATTCCAAATCATCATTAAAAAAAAAAAAATATATATATATATATATATATATATATATATATATATATATGTATATATATATATATATATGTATGTCACTTCTCAGTAACTCTATTTCTTTTGGGAAAAGTTTCCCTAATATGCATTGGATAATTATTGTATCAATGTTTTTAACCAGTAGGAATTAGCAGTGAACAATATATAGAAAGCATTTGTTTTTGTGAGATACATTCTAAAAGGTGAACTATAAAACCTAATTTAGTCACTTTGTTATTGCTGGGACAAAAAGTGTCTGACACCCACCACTGTCTTGGCTTTAACCCACTGTGGGCCAGTTCCAAGGTAGAAACAGGGTAGCAAAAAAGCACAATGGGAGGAAACAGTGCTCAAATCATGGTGAGGAAGAATGGAAGAACTGGTAGCAAGTCTACAACCTCAAGGTCATGCCGGAGGGAGTCACCTATGACCTGGCTCCATCTTCTAACTGCATGCTTATTGATGAGTTCATCAGTAGATGAATCCACTGATAGGTATACCACACCTCCAACTCAGTCAATTTCTAAACACATGAAGCATTTAGGGATCATCTTTGGTCTAAACTGAAATACACAGGGTAGTAAGTTTCCCAGTTGGCAGCATTTGAGTTTCCACCGAATATGAACTGAACCTCTACTGTGAGCTAAATAAACCTTTCCTTCCTTCATTTTGAGTGTCGGGTATTTGTCCCAGCAACAAGCAAAAAGTAACTAAGACAGAAACCTCCAGGAACTGTGAGTTTCCTTTATTTTATTTTTTCCTTTCCTCCCTTCACTTTGAGTGCTGGGTATTTGTCCCAGCAATAAGAGAAGAGTAACTGAGATGAGCAAAATGAAAGATAAATGGTAGGAAGTAGGGAAACGGATCTTTATCAAATGGAAAGAGACATAGGGAGAGGGAAGAAAGGGCAGAGAAAGGGGATGAGCTAAGGAACTGGGGTGTGTTATGTCCATGTACCCATGCCACACAAGAAATGTAAACATTATGTACTACAAACGTATAATCATAAAATAAACTTAAGAAGATGTCTCCAAAGAAACAATATCAGATGAATGGAATATTAATATGAATCACTTTCCATCTGAAGTGGTTCACCAGATTAGTAGGTACCCTGTTCCGCAGGATAGCATGTCACCCAATAACTTTCCCAAAAGTTAAGGAAACAGTGATCCTAGGTCTAAGAGTGATGAGGGCTATGCAGCTTTGCAGAGAGTCCTGAAGGAATGTCATAGGAAGTAGCTTCACAAATTCCATTTCTAACACCATTGGTGAAAAATTCAGAGGTCCAGTAACTTTGGGACCAATGTGATCCCAAGTGCAACCATACATTTGTCTTGGTAGCATGTTCCTGAAGCTCTTTATATACCAAATTCAAGCTATGTTTGAGTGAAGTGGATCACACTAATTTATACCCATTAAAGACTTTCCTTACATCAGCTTAAGAACTTTCATCACAAAATTCCGTGCACTTCTTGCA
Source organism: Myocastor coypus (assembly GCA_004027025.1). NCBI lineage: Eukaryota > Metazoa > Chordata > Mammalia > Rodentia > Myocastoridae > Myocastor > Myocastor coypus. The sequence continues at coordinate 31,459 of PVJA010009614.1, forward strand.
ATATAATACATCCCTTCAGCCACAGAATTAGCTTGGACTACAAACTTGGAATACTGTGAAATGGTTTAAGTTCCTTCCTTTAGAGGTCTTAGACAACACCTTGTTGAAGATGGTTGGAGATCAAGTGATCCTTGAGCTGTACACACTGTCATTTTGGGAGCTTAGAAAAACACTCTTGAAGTAGATTTCAGTTACCCATCTTCCCATCAGCTACATGGGCCAGAAATCCAGGTTTTCCCAGAATGGTGTCTTTTGTGATAAGGATGGTAGAGCTGGAGTCCCTGAGATGGTGAACCCCAATACGGGACATGTACATGAGTTTTGCTGCATGTTAGAATGGTTGTGGAAGACCTTGTTTCATTGATGCAATGGAAAATTCCAGAGTCATTATTGACATGAGAATGAAGGAAAGCACATTTCAGCAAGTAGGGGTGATGTCTGTACCCACTGGTGGGATGTCACTGAAGGACCAGTGTAGAATGGCAAGATCTGATTAGTTGCTCTTACTTTCCAGTTGTTTTGACAGAAAACCATTGACGACCTCCAGAATCATCGGTGGGAATGAATAGAATCCATCCTACATTGGTGACTGCTCTACTGGAACTCAGAGGAAGCAGCTTGGAGGCCCTGGCTTACTTTATTACTCAGAAAACATGTAAGGGACATTGAAACTGTGCACAGAGCTTCTTATCCAGAGGAAATGTGGCTATTCTTGCCAATGTATCAACTTTATATCCTATGTCACACCAATAGGCTCATGGTCTGGATAGAATAAAAGGGGTATAAGGGGAGAAGTCCTCCTGTCATGCTATCAGTTGATTCTTATAGATCTTGACATGGACTGTTTCTCCTCTGCCATCCCGCCCTGTTTTGGAACCACCCAGCTATGGCTGAAACCTTTACAAATTGTGACCAAAATAAATCTTTCATTTTTTAATGTGTTAGGCATGTTGTCCCATCAATGAGAAAATAACAAAAATAAGCACTGAACATTCTGTTACTGATTAAACAGCCTGTGCCCTAAAACAAGACCTCCATGGCCAGGAAATGAGTTCTAAAATATAGTTCAAAACAGAACAATAGGGATCTTTATCAGAGTTCCATTTTTCATATTTTCTAAATGAAGACACTTCAGTCTGAGTATTAGCTAGGAGATGCATTTTCTATCTTTTTTCTGATTATTCTCCTAAAACTTACACTCACTCTCAAGTGGCACAAAATATGCCCATTACTTGATTTTTGCTTCCTAGGTTCCACAATTGTGATAAATAAACAATGGCTGTTTATAACTACACCTCTTCTGACCTTTTATTATAGCAGCCTTGGTGGACTAAGACAGAAATTTGGTGATGAGGAGTGGGGCTGCTTCTACCGTAAATAACCTAAGTGGCTTTGGAAATAAGAAATTGTTAGAGACTTGAAGAGCTTTGAGATTCATAGTAAGAGAAAGCCTACTTTCCTGTGGATGTATCATAAAGGATTAAATGAGGGCTCTAGAAAAGGGAGAAAACTATAAGTAAAATGTTAGTCTCAGAGAATTATAAGTGGGATTGAATAGAATGCTGGCAAGAATACGGATGGCAGAAAACATTATGTTGAGTTCTCCCCAGTACATTGTTGGAAGCTAGAGGAAACATGATCATTGCTTTAAAGCAGCAAATAACTTGGCTGAACTGTGTTTCTGACCTAGTGTTTTCTGAAATATAGAACTGGGAGATATTTTGTCAGAGAAATTTTTAAGCAGAGTGTTGAAGGTGTGCTTTTCTTTCTCTTGAATAGTTAAAATAAAATGTAAGAAAAGAGAAAGACAAATTTTTAAACCAAGGGGTAATGGAGCTTAAAGGCATAAAAATATCAGCTTCTCCATATTCTAAGAAATAAGAGAAGAGAGCATGGAAAGAACTCCAAGGATATGGCCAGAGCCTGGTTGCCCAAGCAGGTGAGTGTAGAGTGCCTTGATGCTTTCCATGAAAGCACAGCCCTGGAGGCGTTCCACTGCTCATATGGATGCTGCTCCTATTATAGGCCCAGAAAAAAGAGCCTTGGGAACAGACATTTAAAAAATATATATTTAGTATAGAGTCTACGGGCTCTCACTACACGGATTGGACTTGTAGCGATCCTTTCTGTTTTTCAGCCTCCCTAGTGCTGAGATTACAGTCTTAGCATGCTCCAGGGGTTATTTTACTGAGCTATCTCCTCAGCCCCAAGCCCAGAACATTTTTAAGGAGCATTCACATAGATCAACTAGACTTTAGAGAGTTCTAGCTTTTATCAGTCCAAGGCTTTACTCTCTGTCTTCCAGTGGAGTCTTCCAACTCAACACTGACTCCACAGGCCCTGGTGTGACATTAGTTATGTTCAATGCCCCTCATGAAGGTGCTTGGTGGTCTCTGTCTAATGCTAGTTGCAGCAGTAAGTAGAAATGCAACACAGGCATGGCTACTTCTACCTGCAGTTTGAAGGTTCGAGCCACTTGGAGTCTCAGGTGTACAGCTCAGCCAGAGAGCCCTTCTGAGGATAGAGGTCCCACAGACAGAGGTGGGACCAGCCCTGAGACCTCAGAGTGTTAGACACATCAGCATGCAAGCTGAGCATAGCACAACTATTGCTGTCCAACCAGAATCTAGGAGAGCTGCAGCATGGGTCATACCACTAAAGTTCTCCAGACAGGGGTGGAGCCTGTGAAAGCCAATCCCTTGCCCAGGCATCTGAGAGAAGAAATGAGTCAGTAATCATTATTGTCAAGCCTTGAGGTTTAACATTGTCTATCCTGTTGATATCAGATTTAACTGGAGCCCGATATTCTTGTCCTCTTCCCTAACAATAAACATCCCACAGCCTTGATCTTGCCCTTCCCAGGATGCAGATAGTGAGGAATAAATATTTGTTATTTATAAACTGCACAGTTTTTGGTATTTTATTACAGTAACTCCAATAGTCTAAGACACAGAGTAACTGTGGTAACCTAATGTGTTGCTATAAAGGATTTTAACTTTGGCATGGGACCAGAGCATAAAGAACAAACTAACACAGTTTGATTCAAAAGAGGATTTAGGAATTTTAATTTCAGTACCTTTTTTCTCATTTTTCCTAGTATGCTGAGAAGACTTCTTTACATTTATTTTTCATGTCCCATTACAAAACTATTTCGTTTTTTTAGGTTAAGAATCTCCAATTTAGGAATGAAATTGTTAGTACTCAGATGAAGAATGTATGCAAATCATAAAATATGTGTAATATGTGAAAATCTGTTGTCTGTGAGATATAGATATTAATTTTAGACAACTTTAAAAATTAAAATTTATGAGACAGTGATAGGGTTTTTTTTCTCTACCAAAATAACTCTGAAAAAGGAATCTGAGAAGTAATGAATCCTAACATTGAAAATTCTTGAATCTTACTGTGAAGAGCTGCTGTGTGTCTTATCTAGATAAAACAGGACAGGTCAGATTGCTCAGCTGACTAAAGCTCCTGCTTAGGCAGGCTCAAGGACAAGGGTTTGATTCTGGGCTGTACTGTACCAGCCTTGCCCCTGGGGTGTGCTGAGCCGGTGATTGAGACTAGGTATGGTGGCACATGTCTGTAACCTCAGCACTTGTGAGGCTGAAAAACAGGAAGGATCACTATGAGTCTGATCTGTGTAGTGAGATCCTGTAGAGCCTGTGCTGAATATGTAATGAAATAAAATAGATAAAAGGATATGCAGGCAGCTGAAAATTTTTGTTTACTGATGAAAGAGGGAGTCTTTTTTTTAAAGAATTTTTTATTTTATTTTATTTTTCTTGTTTCAGAACTTTTGTTTATTTATATTTATGGCCCGCTAAGCCTACCCTGAGGGCAGGGCTGGTGCAGCATGTGGTGCCGGGATGGAACCGCGGTCCCTGCAGGTGCTTAAGCTTTCCTAAGCATGCACTTTCAGATCACTGAGCCATCCTGCTGGGCCCAAGGGAGTCTTTATTTCTTGAGCTGGATGATAGACACTTAAACTAAGAATGCTGTTCCAGAGTAATGAATAAGTGGGAAAGGCGAAATGCCCAGGATCACAAACAAAGGAATAAACAAAGAAAATTTGACTTCAGAGTAAGCTATACAGTTGGAATAGCAATGAATGTGAGAGAAAGAGAAGAAACAAAATGGAAAAACAAGAAATTGACAAAGGAAAATAAACACCAAAATCTATAATCACGGTAAATGTAAATACACTATTCTGCTAAATACAGTAAATATACAGATGCATTATATAATATTCTAGGAATAGGTTGTTTATCAAAATAAGCTATAAAATATTAGAAAGAATGAAGTTCAAGGGCTACACAATATTACAAAAAGCAAATGATGACCAAAAATGGTGATATAGCTCTAGTAATATCAGATGAATGAGCCGGGTGTGGTGGCGCATGCCTGTAATCCCAGCACTTGGGAGGCTGAGGCAGGAGGTTTGGTGTGAGTTCGAGACCAGCCTGGGCTACAAAAGTGAGCGCAAGGCCAGTCTGAACTGCATAGTGAGACTCTGTCCAAGGAGAATAAGCTCCAACACGCAGGGGAGAGCTAGTGAGTTCTAGTATCAGTCCCAAGACAGGATTCTACAGTGATTAGCTCTGCCTCCTACGCTCCTGTAACTTTCCAAGGAAAACATTTGGTTCCTTTGTTTGTTTTTGAAACTTGACTCATCCTTAGTGCTTTTGCCACCTAAATATTATAAAACATTCTCTTTTTTCTTCACCAGGACAAAAGTCTACTCAGGGTGTGGAAAAAGAGCAAAAGATAAGGGAATAGATTGAAGTTGGAAGAACATCATTCTAAACCCCAGCTTGGCCTCTGATTATTCTGTGAAAATTAGGTCAAATAAGCTAACTTTTTGTATTGCTTGTTTTCCTTCTCATAAAACAGGGGTGGAAGGGGGGGGCTAGTTTTCTTTTGATGATAGCAAATCCTTACAAACCTAGGGACTTAAGATAACATGAATCTATAATCTGAAGTGTTCTGGAAGGTAGAAGTCTAAATTGGGCCTTACAGGTAAAAATCAAGAACTGGACAGAATCGCATCCCTTCTGGAGACTGCAAGACAGTTACATGGCATGCAAGTTACTTGTTTCTCTTTGAAGACAAAAGATGTAAAAGCTGTTTTTCCTAAACTAAAACTCAGTATCCAGGTTTAGGTTTGGGTCTCAGGAACCTGTCTCTAAAAGACTCTGTGTCACTGCTGTAAGAAAATGAATTTCCAACTTCACTCTGCTACCTTCACACCGGATGCCCTCTCATTTTCTTATTATGCCAACCAGTGTTGCTGTTGTCTCCTCTCTCTTTATAAATGTAACCGTCCATCTTATAGACTTTAGAGATCACACAGGGCCCTTCAAAATCATCTAGAAAACTGTTACATCAAAATCTTCATGACAAACCCATTAATAATACATTGCATAGCCCTATAAGGTAAATAATTGATAGGTTAAATAACAAAAAGTGGACTTCTTTTTGTATCTATTATTCAGAACAAAAGAAGGGTTATAATGGAATTACCTCTTAGGCTTGTTATAAGAATTTAGTGAGTAGCATTTCAAGCATACTAACTATTCAGTCAATACTACTGTTTTTAAATTGAAATTATGTTTTTATTCATATATGTTTGTGATGTATACTACTTAGTTTAGGGAATTGGCACATGAAACTTTTAATTGATGAAACTATATACTTATCATATACAACATGTTTTAAAACATGGATAATGTACCAATTCCTCATGATAAATATAATCAATACATAGAATGAATATATATCAGTAAAAGAAAGGGGTTAGGGATTTAGTTCAGCAACAGAAGCGCCTGCTTTGCAAGTGCAAGGTCCGGAGTTCAATCCTCAGTACCACAAAACAAAAAGACAAGAAATATGCATACATTGTGCAATAAAAATAGCCTACTGAAGGGCCAGCGAGATGCTCAGCAGACTAAGCACCTGGTTACTCAAGCTCAGAGACCTGGGTTCAGTTACTGCACCACATGCTGCACCAGTCCATCCTTCATATGCTGAGGCAGCCCCCGAGACTGGGAGCCGTGGTGCACTGCTGTAATCCGAGGGCTGGGGAGCCAGGAAACAGGAGGCTCTCTATGAGTCTGAGCTGTGTAGTGAGATCCTGTGCCAAACACATTTAAAAAAAGGTTGACATATTATTTTATATGTTTACCTTATTTATGATGTACATACATAAAATCTACTCTTTGTGGTTTTTATCATTAACTATGGGTATGGTGGTGTCTTAACTACAGTTTTGTATCTTTGACGGACAGCTCCCCATGCCTTTTCTGCCTTTACGACCTGGTGATCAGTGTGCTAGCCTCTGATTCCAAGAGCCACACCTCAGATTCCAAACAAAAGTAAAATCAACCAGTATTTTCTTTCTGTGCCTAACCCATTAGCCTGATATTCTGTATGCATGCACATATTGTCACAAATGACAAGATGTCCTTCTTTTTGTAGGCAACGTTACTGTGTTTATGAATCTTGTTGTGATTGTTTCTACTGACTGAAACGACAGAGCACGTCTCATCTAAGCCACATAATTCAGCATTCCATTTCATAACCTATTATAGGAAGTCATTGTATTTACTTAATCTTTACAATTGTAACGTGTTAGTCATTCTTCTTGGCCAATCAAAATTCTTCTCCAATATTTGGTGGAATTCCTTTCCTTGTGGAAGTCAGACATTGGGTTATTCAAATGCTCTTTCAGCCCTGGGGCATGCAAGAACCTAGGCATTCAGAGCCAGGTACATCTGTGCTGGAACTGGTAACCAGCAGGTGATGAGATCCAAATGGAGGCAGCGTGTGGGAGCCCTTCCAGTGACGATCAGAGCAAGCCCATCGCTTCCCAGAAAAGCAGTGTAAGAGAACTCAGGGCCACCGTCTGCAAGGCCCTGAGCATAGCCATGACATTTGGACCTTCTGGTGACAGCAGCGTCTGCCCTAGAGCAGTGCCAAAATGTGATTTAAATATTCTTTTCTGCCTTCACAACCTCTCAATCTTGGCCTCCAAGGTGGGGAATATTTGATGTACCTTTTTAAAAAAAAATTAAAGTCTTCTTGCTGTTTTTAGACACTGAATTTGGAAATTTTTGTTTTGATGCCACCAGTAAATTAATTTATCTTTGATGATAGGAATTGTGCATTTGAGTTCTTATTTCTAGTGTAGCCTAAAAAGTACAGGTATATGACATATGGGATATACCCAGGAATTACTTGCTGAAAAATTAAAATAGATAATACAAAATTGAATCATCTATTGGCATGAGTGAAACATAAAAATCAAATTATATCAAGAAATTCCAAATGCACAGCGCTAGTGACGAACCTCCTCTACCTGAACCTACTAACAGCACACAAGTGGGTTAATCAACTCGTGAGCATAGCGCCGTCACTGTCAGATCATTTCTCCAGGAGGCTCTTAATCTACTCCAGTGAACAATTACAATTAACTGGCATGACGGACTTCCTAGTGCTTGAGTGCTCCCAAGGGTGCTTATGGTGACTGTCTAACATGGCAAAGAGACACCAAGAGGGAAGGGTCCCCAACACAGTGAGCTTCAGAGTAGACTTCTTAAACCTCAAATTTGAGCTACTGCCATAACTGGTGACATCTGAAGTAACATTCAGAGCTGAAGAAGGATGTCTATTTAGAGGGAGATAATCAAACTTGCCAAATTTACCATTTGTTGTTCTCATCAAAGAGAACAAATCAGAAAATAAACATCCCTGGACACTTCAGTAGAATGTGAGAGGAGAGACATATCAGATGAGCTGCTTAGGCAGAAGAAGATGGCCCTAGATATCAACCCAGCTCTCCGGTGCCATTTAGTTAAGAATATTTCTCCCTATACCCAGATGATATTTTGGAAATAAGGATGGATGGAACAGCTCCTCAAGTGCTATACCTATATCTGTATCTGTATCTGAATCTGTACCTACATCTAATCTGTACCTGTATCTACATATATTATCATCTATATCTCTAAGAAAGGCTTGCCTTTTGACATAATTGAATTTTTCCCCAAAATAAATGTATTCTATGCTACATTTGATAGAGTCATGCTACATTAGATATTTTAAATGCATTTTTTCAATAGCATGTCTTTTAGAGCAAAAGGCAAAGGTGGAGGGAGAGTAAATAAATAGTTTTTTTTTTTTTTTTTTTTTTTTTTTTTTTTTTTTCTGTGTGTGGTTCTGGGGATTGAGCTTAGTCACTGAATCAGTGGCTGAGATCAAACTTGCCATCTTCCTGTATCAGCCTCCTGGAGGGCTGGGTGGTATTATATTTTTCCCATAAAGAGTAGTTGATCAGTCTAGGAATTTAGAAGCCTTTAGTTGCATCCACTTACCTGTGAAGGCTTCAAGTTTTATTTTTTTCATAACTGAATAAATATCCTGTTGCATAATATTTTTTTATCAGTTCTTCAGATGATGGGCATTTTGGTTGTTTCCAAGATTTGGCTATGACAAATTGTGCTTCTCTAAACATGGGTACACATATATCACATATATCACTATGGTACGATGTTTTTAGTTCTTTTGGGAAAATACCCAGAAGGGGAATAGTTAGGTTGAATGAGATTTCCAATCCTAAATTTACTTATTTGTTTATTTATTTATTTGCGGTGTTTCCACACTGATTTCCGTAGTGGTTGTGGCAGTCTACATTCCCACTAGCAGTGGAGAATGGTTTCTTTTTCACCACAGGCTTTCTAGCATTTGTTTTTAGTTGATTTCTTTATGATAGTGATTGCTTTTGAGGTGAGATGGTTTTATAGGTACAGTAAAACAGAAAGAAACTGAACTTAAAGATTGAACAACAAAGATGAGAGAAATGAGAAAATGGAAAATAGGGAAAATACGAAAGCATGTGTATAGGACTAGTGACATGATTGTACTAATAATTTTCATCTTATTGATGAAAATAGTAGTTAATGTGTATAATTGTCAACTTGACTAACTGTATACACTGATATCTGTGATCTAAGCAACTATATTAAGGACAACAATATGTAATACAAAAACCATACTTAAATACTTCTCATCTTGGTTCCCTGTGCATCATTTCTAATGTTTTATCTGCTATTATTATATGCTTGTTAAAATGATTTTTTAAAAGTAAGAAAAAAACCTCAAAGATCAATCTTCTCTGCTAGAGAAGGAAAAAAAACCTTGAAGAATATTTATGGTAAGAAGATAGAATGGATATATGCTAGAAGCCAATTAATAGCCTAGTTCACATTACTTTAGGGGAAGTAGGGTTTAAGGGATTCATATGTGTGCAACTACTTCCTCCCAGTTCAAAGAGAAGAAATTTTTTCTTTTTTTCTTTCCTTAGCAATATTTATTAGAAAATGTATCATGTCTACACCCTGTGCTCTGTATAAGTACCATGGGGACAATACGCAATGTGTCAATTTTTGGGAATGTATTGCTAATGTGTTTTGAAACTATCACATTGTTATTTCTTATTAAAAATAATAAAGAGTAAAAGTAATTTAAAAGATGTTTGTACTAATATTGTTTAGACAAGATATCAGTTCTGCATCTTGTCCTCTGAATACTATGAAGACAACAATATGCATGGTATTAATTATTGTAACCATCCTACTAACTTGTTTTGAAACTATTTCATTGCAATTTTATCTTTTTCACATTCAAATGAATTTAAAAGAAAAAAAAAAAAGATTTGAGGAATACAAAAGATATTTCCCAGCATTAATTTCTTTCCATTCATCTTTGACTTCATTAATATATTTCACATGTATATTTAACTTTTTTCTAATTAAATATTAAATATTGACATGCTTTTGAGGAAATTTTTGCAATGGCTAGCTCAGCCTGCCCTGGGGGTGGGGCTGGCACAGCATGTGTGCCGGGGATCAAACCTCGATACATGCTGTTGCCTAAACTTGCCTAAGCAGGCACTTTAGACCACTGAGCATCTTGCCAGCTTGAGGAAATTTTTGGACTATGATAAATTACCTTTTTTTAAATTATTATTTTTATTCTTGTTTCAGAACCTTTGTTTGTTTATTCACTCATTTTTATGGCCGGCTCAGCCCACCCCGAGGGCAGGGCTGGCGCAGCATGTGGTGCCCGGGATCGAACCGCGGTCCCTGAAGCCGCCCAAGCTTCCCCAAGCAGGCGCTTTAGACCACTGAGCCATCCCGCCGGACCCCTAAATTACCTTTTTAAAATCTCATTTCAATTAACAAAATATTATGAACATACTACTTTTCCATCACACTTTCTTGTGCACTTTGTTTTTGGAAGGAATTTTAAGGAACCATCAATATATAGGCTCTTCATGGCATGTCCCTGGAACATTGGAATCATCTGACCATGAAAATGATATCATGCTGATGTTTTAATAACTGAGGCTTTATGTTAGTTTGATCTAGACACCAATACTGTCTTACCATTAAAGGAAAATTTTAAGGAGAAAAATATTGTAAGAGAACATGAGGAATCTGGAAAAGTTTAAGCATGTAAAAATGGATGTGTGATTCTGGATGAAGGGAGAGGTTGGGGAAGAAGTCTTTGACCCCACACAGGGCAGACAGCACCATCAGAGAAACCTAGAGTGCCTTTGCTGTTATCTTTAGCTGTCTGTATGTTGCAGCAAAATTCTGTGAGATTAAATCCTCATGAGACACCAAGCATGAGAAAAGTGAGGCTTTTATTTGCAAGCAGGAAGACAGTCTGATGTACAATCAGGGAATGTCGACCATCACAGAATTTTGTAGTGGCTTTTTATACCTTTATAGGTAGCCATGGTAACCTCATTTTAGACTTTTATCAAAATAAACTTTGAAATCATCAAAATAAACTTGGATGTTTATGGAAAACATTATTTAAAAATATTCGGTAGAATTAAGTAATTTAGCAAGATGAGGTGAGAACTAGTTTAACACATCAGAAAGACGATTTTGAAACCCAATGATAACCTCCACCTTCATCTGTACATTCAAAAACTTGGTGCACATTTAAAAACACTCACCATCACCTTTTCTTTATCTCCCACAGCCTTATCCCAGATATGAGCTCCCCCAACACACATTTTCTGTTGCCTTGGGCTACTTTTCTGTTCTGCAAGGTTGCTTACTGCTTGTGTTCCTGAACTACTCTGTAACTCTTCCTGTAAGCACCTCTTTGGATCTATAAAATAGGTTAAAGATTTCTGCCTCCCTTGAAGTCTATTGTTCAATATTCCAGTGTTATACAGAAAAGCATGGCGATTCTGCTCCTGACAGGCATGGTCTACTGCACTCTGTGTATAGAGTGATTTGCTGCTATTTCAAATGTATTTTTTTTTAGAACTTGGAAGACAGTGTTTGAATTTCTCACATATTTCTGTTCTTAAGGGTTATAAAATTTAGACCAATCTCTGTGCTTTGAGAAAAAATCATTAGGATGGTTTATTTGCAAAACTGTTAAAGAAATAGTATCCCAGGCCAATGAAATACCTCAGCAGACTAAAGCACCTGCTTAGGAAAGCTTAGGCAAGCTCAGGGACTGTGGTTCAATCCCTAGGACTAAGTGTCAGCCCCACCCCCAGGGCAGGCTAAGCTGGCCAGAATCTGGGCCTAGTGGTGCATGCCTATAATCCCAGTGCTGAAGAGGCTGAAATCTGGAGTCACCACAAGTCCAAACTGCATAGTGAGACCCTGCAATAACCAAATACATTGAAAAATACAAGTCATATTCCATTGTTCTTACAGTTAAATATCAGTGACTACCTGGATCACAGATGGTTAACACTGAAAACATGGACACATTTGTTTGAGTTATTTAAGCATATAATTTTATCAAGGCTGTGGCCTTTAAAGCTTGAGAATAAATATTTCCCTAAATATGTATTTGGGCAAGTGCAAGGGCCTGAGTTCAATTCCCAGTCCTGAAACAAACAAAAAACTAAATGTGTGTTTAGATAGCATTATTTCTCTGAATTTTCTGATTTATTTGTTTTACAGTATTGTTACTTATTTAACCTAATTACTTTTGAAATTTTTGTTTGTTTGTTCTTATTTATTTTTTTATGGCCGGCTCTGCCTCAGGGCTGGCACAGCATGTGGTGCCAGGGATCAAACCATGGTCCCTGAAGCAGCCTGCAGGTTGCTTTAGACCACTGAGCCATCCTGCCGGGCCCACTTTTGAAATTTTTAACACAGTATTTGTCAGAGATCAATGCTTCTGGCTGGTATTTGAAGGACTAGCATGGGGAAAACAAACAAACAACAACAACAAAAATACTGAACTGGAGTTCTAGGGTCTTACGTATCATGTCCTTTTATAATATTAGAATTGGTCTCTCACCATGAAGTTCTCTTTTCCAGCCAGTTTTTTTTTTTTTTTTTTTTTCAAGGGAACAAAGGTTCATTCCTACTTCCAGTCTCTGGGCAGTAGGAAATTTAAGTGGTCCTTAGAATTGAAGAATAATAATTTCTCTCTATCTCTGTATCTAAAATGTCCTGGGAATCACAGATCTCAGCAAGAAGATGTCTGTGAATCATCACTCATGAAGATTGATCAGGCTCCACCAATTGGAAGCTCAAAAACTGACCTTCCCAAAGGACAGGTGTACACTTCTCCAAGAATTGCATTTTTGGTAAAATGCCATATGTAGAGGACATTTTCCCAGGAAGAGATTATATATTTTTTCTGTATGAGCCATGTTGCTAGTTTTCTTATTTAAAAATTTCTTTTGCTCATAAGGTTCTTGCTCTAGAAAGAAATTCTCTGATAAGAATGTACTGGTAAAGATGGAGTGACAGTTTATCTAAATGATTATGGTGCATTGGTTCTCAGGCAGGTTAACTGGTTTTCTCCAGGGGACAATTGCCGTTGTCTAGGCACCTAATGGCACCAGTGGTTCAGGGGAGCACTACTTCCAATGTTTAGTTTTGTAATGGTAGAATACACTGCTGAATAGTCACAAGTGTGAAGAGCAGTCCTGTTACACAAAGTATTACCCCACACAAAGCATCAACAGTGCTATACTTGAGCAACCACGCCATAGTGCAGCATGCCTTACTGCAGATGCCTGGGTGAAGATGTCAGAGGCATGTGGGGAGAACATCCAAAGGGATTCTCAACAGACACACAACTAAAGGCAGGACCTACCTGACAGGAATGTTTCACCTTCTCTTGTGTGCTTATATTTTACATTTCCATGATACTCAAAAGAGTAACTTCAAGTACTAGTTACTGATATTTGGTAGAAACTGACTCATCAAGGTATCAGAAATATACCTCTAAACATGTGCCATCTTGCATTTTATTGTGATTCTGTAATGATTGATTTGACACAACAGATGTGTGCTTTATAGTGTCACATCCAGTATAGCTGATGGAACTGTGGAGGGAGGAGGACAGTGGAGAATTAAGACATGAGTAAAATATCCAAGATGCAGAAAGCTGAAGTCAGCTGGAGCCTCTGTTTTTATAGGAGAAACAACTGCCCAGCACCTGGAGCATACTTGTTTATGTAGTCAGCATAATAAGGCATTTATGGAGATTTAAGGGTATGGTGGTTTCCAAAATTTTTTGTTCAAGGAGATTATGGGACCACAGAGGAAAGGGATTGATGATGTATAGTGTGCCTAAGAAGTGTCACCCAGAGAGAAGAAATTATCTCTGGCTTTCACAGAGAGCAAACTGATCAAGCAATGACCATGACTCATCCAGATGACTGACACTGGAAACAGTTCTACAAAGAACTGCACATGGTTTCAAGGTAAATCCTGAGGGGATTAGACTGGTCTTTAGAGATACAAAAGTTACATGTTCTGTTACACAGGTCTTGCTTTAACTTGTCCTTAACCACCAAGCAGAGAAGTTTAATGACGAGACAGAACATAAAGCTAGATTACTATGCTGCACTGTAACAGGCTTAAATCAACAGCTTCCAATATTTACAGTTCTGCCAATAACCCATTGTGATTATGGAATATTGGACTATGTATACAACTACTATCTCTTAGTTCAATGAGAAGAAACTTTTGTACCAATAATGATTAGAAAACTTGTCATGTCTACATCCTGTGCTCTGAATAACTACTGAGGACAACAATATGCATTGTATCAATTATTGAGAATATAACTAATGTGTTTTGAAACTGTTGCATTATTATTTCTTATTAAAAGAAACAAAAAGTATAAAAAAATCTGAAACAAAAAAATATCTAATCTTCAGTGTTGTGTGTATTATTTCAGGGGAAGGCCAAGTTACTTTGTGCTGAGCTAAATATGCTTCTCATGAGATCCTACTAACATCATGGGAGGCAGTGCCCTTACCCTAGATACTCCAGGTACAGACATCTTGAACACCAACATTGTAAAAACATATTATTCAATTTTCTTATTGCGGAGATAAAAGACTCAGTGCAAATAATTTGACACTGAAATGCTACTCCTTAAGTCATAATTAGTATCCAAATAAGCATGATAAGTAAATAACCCTACTCAATGTAATGCTATTGTTTTATGTGAAAATAAAAATGTCATATGTTTCTTCTCCAAAATCTCAACAATTCCACAATTTTTAAAACTTTGAGTTCAAAGCCTCTTCTGAAACTCAAGACAAAGTTTTAGCTAACGACTATTGTGAAATCCAAAGCCAAATTATGTATTACCATGACACAGCAGCACAGTGGACATACACTTTCATTCCAAGAACAGGGAGATAAAAAAGAATTGGAGCAAACTAAGACTAAAACCTGTAAGTGGAAACATTAAGTTCTGTGGCATGATTTACAGCAGCTAAAGCATGGAGGCTAGATGTGTTGCAAATCTCTTAGATGACCACATCTCTACGGACTTAATGATTACAACCATCAGTCTCTCTCTTGAGGTGGCTTTCCTTATGGTTTTCATTTTTTCTAAAGAAATGGTCCGTGTTCATGTTATCTTTGATCTCCTAGGGTCTCCATTACATCTTGGCTTTATTTCCACAGTTTTTTTCACATTGCCCTCTAAGGAACTTCTTATCTGACCATCCAGACATTCCTTTGCAATTTGAGAAAATCCTCCATGACACCACAACACTTGATTAGGCATGTCTATAGTATCAATATTTTTTTGGACAATGTCAATGTCTATTTACAGTGAGATCAATAGGCATGCCCCCTTGGATCATGGTTGCAGCAATATATATATATATATATTTAGTACAGCATCAACAGGGTCTCTTGCAGCAATTTCTGAGCATCTGGATGTGAAAATACTGACATAAATCCAAGGGAATCAATTGTCTAAGAAAGGTTCCATTAAGATTTCCACAGATTCTCTTCTCAAATAAAAGGTGGATATTTTGCACCGTTACGAGTTTATTATTGGAATCTTGTTGACATATGAGAGGCCTTCAAGTTATGTTTCTACTTCTTCATGTACAAAATACTTTGTTTTTCTCTAATGATGCTAGCTTTTTCACCAAATATACCTCATTTGTTCTGAAATTCACACATCACTACTTTGGGTCAAGATGTAAGATTTTGAAAGCTTTCTTATATAATTTTTGCCTCCAATTCTCACTATAAATCTAATTAAAATCAACCAGTAGTACCCTTCAATGGCTAGTCATTGGGTTTGCCTGAAAATTCTCTTATTAGATAAGTTAATCTATTTCCCTTAACCTCAGTCTCCTACTCAGTTTTAAATCTTTATTTTATCTTATTTTACTTCATTATTTTATGTTTTTAGTACAGAGTCTACAGGGTCTCAATACACAGATCAGACTGTAGTGCTTCTTCCTGCTTTCAGCCTCCCAAGCCCTGGGATTACAGGAGTGTGCCACCATGCCCAGTCTCTTTCGCAGACTCAGTGAACCCCAGGGACAGGACTGGCATGGCAGGCCAGGAATTGAACTCCTTGCCCCTGTGTCTGCCTAAGCAGGTGCTTTAATCTGTTGAGCTATTTTTTGGCCCTTCATACTCAATTTTAAAACATGGGTAGAATATAGATAATTATTTTTCTTCCAAGGGTGTGAGAAGATGAATTCGAATCCAAATGCCAATGGAACCCTGATTCCAAATGAAATCTTCTGAACACGGCCTTTATTTTTTCTGCATTTCTATCAATGTTCTTATATTCTGAGATATGACTAGTATCAGCCACCAGGCTCTGCTTACAAAATTCTAAAGTCTTCCCAACTTATTCCTTCGGAATTTCCTAAGATCCCCTTGTGGACTAGTTTTGACACCTTCTCAGCCACGTAGTCATACACAACCACAGCAATGGCTTCACATTTGATACCTGTTTTTTATATTAGTTACTTTCCCATTGCTGATGCAAACTACAGCCACAGCTTCATGGAGGAGGAGCTTAATGTGGCTCACAGTTTCAGGAGACTCAGTCTATGGTCACTTGCGCATAAGACAGAAACATAATGAAATTGCACGACTGAGCAGAGATGAGCAATGCATGGAGGTCACTAAGTTGAGTGTGGGAACAACACTAGAGAGGAGCAGGCCTGAGACCCTATAGTACCCAAGATCATGTCCCCAAGCCCTACCTACATACACCAGAAATGTATTTTACTAATTCTTTATTTGTCTTCCAAGTTAATAAAATGATAATAGTCACAGTATGTTTAAAATAAATTTAACATGTTTAACGTGACTTAAATAAAAAAGTTGGCAAAATGTCCAAAGATTCTGAGCAAAGTACATAAGAAAAGTCATAATTTTTGAAAAGAAAACCAATTTTATCAATGAATCAATATTTCATCAATTATCATTAATAAATCACAATAGATTTTTTAAAGTTCCTAATAAAAATACAGCTATGTTCAGATTTACTTTTTTTCTTTTCTGTTTCGTTGTACTAATAAAGTTTTGTTATTGTGATACTGCATGTAAAATAAAACTAAAAGGAGAATAATATTGGTAAATTCAACTATGGATTCTGTTATTTAAACTTCAGTCAACCTGAATATTTGACATCAAGCTGGAATGATATCCAGATGACTAAAATTTATTATCATGTTTCTTGATATGTTTTGGCATTGTCATGTCATATACTATATTCATAATGTCTTAATAAATAAAATCACCTCATATTTGGCTTTTAATCTGTTCTAGAGTCAAAATCAACAATTATTTCAGCATACTCGGTTCCCTCCAATTTGTTCATCTATTCTGAATGAGGACAGACGTTTTCTAAATTCCTTCATCTTTTAATGGTCGAGTTTCCATAGGGGCTGTGTGGTTACTGATGTTACATTCTCCATAGATATGTCCCACTCTAGATAATAGTGTACCACAAATCTGATCTTAACAGGTTCCTGTGGTAAGGACTGCTGCATGTGGAGACTTTCAGTGCTCAGTGTTCTCTAGAATTCATCCACCCGTGACTTCACCTGAAGCGTTCACCTCGTCATGCTGTCTGCACCATATCATGGACATTTGGTTCTAGATTCTGAATATTAAGTTGTAGGTAATGACAAAAAATGTAGTTCAAAGTGTCAGAATTGTTTTTACAACATCTGCTGCTTAAGTGGTCCTTCGCTTAATTATGTTATATCCATCCTAGAATATTCTGTCAAATTGAGGCATAAAATTGTGTTCTAAGTCATCTTTTTTCAATGGTGTGCTTAGCTAAACATTGTAGAACAAAATATATTGGCCCCTAAAATCACATAATATATATATATATATATATATATATATATATATATATATATATATATATATTTCCCTCTTTATTTTAGTCCTTTTCTTTCTTTCTCTCTTTTTTTCTTTCTTTCTCATTTTATGTATTTGGTACAGGGTCTCACTATGTAGCTTAGACTGATAGTGATCTTCCTGCTTTCAACCTCTGGAGTGTTCAGATTACAAGCATGCACTGCCATGGCTAGACTTGGTCATCAGCTCGTTGTGCCCCAGGGGTGGGGCCAGCACAGCATGCAGGACCTGGGATGAACCCTAATGCCTGCACTTGCCAAATCAGGTACTTAGTCTGCTGAACTATACTTTAGACCTTTTATTTATTCCATTTTCTTCTTCTAATTGACCAGATTCTTGTCCTTTCACAGTATCTACTATATTGTTCAGATTTTATTTACTCTTTCTGGCTTTCATACTAGCAAGATAATGCAATGTTTGCACATATGGGTCTGATTTATTATTTTCATTTATCAATACAGTTTCTAGTTGCATACATTTACCTAAAAAAGCCCTGAATTTACCTTTTTTATAGCTAATACTCCGTGGTATAAAAATACTATATATATATATATATATATATATATATATATATATATATATATATATTCAATTCTATAGTGGTGGGTCTTTGGGTTGTTTCCAAGATTCAGCTATGTCAAATCTCACTGTTATAAACAAGGGGGAAAATGTACATCACTGTGGCATGCTGATTTCAATTCTTTTGGTAAGAAAAAAAAAAAACTATGAAGGGTAGACTTTGTTTGAATGTGACCTGCAAACATAACTTTTTCAGTAGTCTCCAATCTGATTTCCGTGATGGTTGTACCACCCTGCACTCCCACCAGCAGTGGAGAAGGGTTCTTTTTTCCACATAGCCTCTCCAGCATTTGTTACTGGTTGACTTCTTGATGATAGCCATTCTTTCTGGTGTAAGCATCTCATCTCTGTTTGAGTTTACATCGCTTGAATGACCAATGATGTCGAACACTTTTTCATATATTTATTTGCCATTTGTATGTCTTCATTTGTATAGGTTGTATTCTTCTCAAATGTCAATTTTTGGATTGGGTCTTTGAATTTTGGAGGCCTGATCTTTAGAAATTCTTTATATGTTCTAGATAAGAGTTCTTTCTCTGAAGGACAATCTGCCATATTTTTTCCCAATAAATGGGTTTTCTATTTATTCTGTTGGCAATTTCTTTTGACCTGCAGAAACTTTTCAAAGAGATGAAATTGTTGATTCTTTGAAGTATTTCCCTTCTCTGAAATATGTAGTTTGATATTTGTTCATGAATTCTCTGTTTCCAGATGAATTTGAGGGAAATTTTCTATAGTATATCTATGTGATATACTAATGGTATTTAATAAGTATTGCATTGAATCTGTATAACAATTTTGGGATTACGGCCATTTTCACAATGTTGGTTCTTCCTATCCAGGAGGAAGATATAACTTTCAATTTTCTGAAATCCTCTTTGATCTCTTCTTTCAGAGTATAGGAATTTACAGTGTATAAATCTCTTACTTCCTTTGGGAGCTTGATTTGTAACTTTTTCATTTTGTGGCATGTTATTGTGAAAGATGTGGTTTCCGTAATTGCTGTCTAAGTGCATTCATTGTGTATAGAAATGTTACTGATTTTTTGAGTGTTCACTTTGTATCCTGCTATGCTCCTGAATATGGTTATTAAACCTATGAGTCTCTTGCTGGACTTTTTTGGCGTCTTCTACATATGATATCATGTCATCTGTAAATAACATTAATTTCACTTCTTTCCAATAAGTATTTATAACATTTCTTTCACTTGTACACTTGTTGTGTCTAATATTTCCAGAACTATATTGAATAAGAGTAGTGAAAGTGGACATTCTTGTCTTGTTCCTGATTTCAAAGTAAAACTTTTCAGCTTTTTCAGTATTTTTAGTATGATGTTGGCTGTTTATTTGTCATAGATGGCTTCTATCAGGTTGAGGTAAAAACTATCTAGTCCAGTTTTCTGCAGGGTTTTATTAGGAATGAGCACTGGATTGTACCAAAACCTTTTTCTGTATCTTTAATATGATTATGTGGTTTTGTTCTTTGCTCTTTTGATGTTGTGTATATTTGTGGATGTGCATATATTAAAACATCCCTGAATTCCTGGGATGGATCCCCTTGATCATGACGAAAAATATTGATGATTTGTTGCTTTCTGTGGGATAATATCTTATTGAGGATTTTTGCACATATATTCTTTAGGGAGATTGACTTATAGCTCTTATTTTTGGTTGGTTTTTCTCTGTTTTGGGCATCAGAGTGATACTTACCTCTCTGAGTTTGAGAACATTGTTTCTGTTTCAGTTTCACTGTACAGTTTGAAAAAAGTTAGGTTTAGTTTTCCAAATTTCCTATAGAAAAATTTCCAGCTGTGAGTCTATGAAGACATGGACTTTTCTTTGTTAGTAGGATTTTTTAAATTACATTTTCAGTTTATTCACTAATATTGGACTGTTCTTTCAATTTTTATATCTTCTTGATTTAGCTTTGCTGGTTCCTATGAATCTAGGAATCTGTTCCATTTTTTTGTGTTTTCCATCCTGTGAGGGTAAAGCTTTTGGAAGTAAATATTGATGAGCTGTTGAATTTCTATAGGTTCTGAAATGACTTCACCCTTTCTAATCCTTACTGAATGAATTTGAGTTTTTCCCTTTCCTTTCTATGATATGGTTGGCTGGTGCTATCAATTTTATTTTTTCTGGAAAGAACCAACTATTTGAGTCCTTAATTCTTGGTAATGTTCTCTTCCTCTCTATTGCATTTATTTTCTGCTCTGATATTTATAATTTGTATTTTCTTTGAGCTTTGGAACTGGCTTGCTATTTTTCTAGATACTTTGGCTGTCTAGATTATTTATTTGGGCACAATCTATTTTCTTGATGTGAAACTTTGCCACTATCAATCTCATTTAAGACTGTCTTCATTGCATCCTACAGCTTCTAGTAAGTTGCATTTTCAATTTCATTTGGTTGTAAATATTGTTTAACTTCTTTAATTTCATTTGTGATCCAATGAGTGTTCAGGAGGACATATTTAGATTACATGTGTTTATGGAGTTTTTGTTAGTTTTTTGTGAATAATTTCCAATTTCCCTGGACTGTGATCAGATAATATGCATGGAATAATCTGATTACTTTGTGTTTACGTAAGCATGTTTTATGTGGTAGTCTGTGAATGTCTCTTGTGCAGCTGAGAAAAATGTGCATTCTGATGTTGCCGCATCGAACACTGTAAAGATCTAATATAATAAGTCCATTACTTCACAAGTTTGCTTTAGTTCTGTATTTCTCTCTCCCTCTCTCTCTCTGTCTCTCTGTCTCTCTCTGTCTCTCTCTGTCTCTCTCTCTCTCTCTCTCTCTCTCTCTCTCTCTCTCTCTCTCTCTCTTTTCCCGGCACTGAACTCAGGACACTACACTTGCCAGGCAAGCGTTTTTCTACTGAGCTATCTCCCCACCTCTACTTCTATATTTCTTTACTGATTTTTACACAGTGGATCTATCTCTTTTTATCAAGAGGTGTTAATAATTCCTGGTATCATTTATTTTTTCATGTCTATTAAATATTATCTTATACAATTGTTTGTTCCTACATTGAGTGCATATATAAGGGTTATCTCTTCCCTTTACAGTTGTCTTGTATGTTTCTTATGGGAACATGTTGGATTTTATTTCTTGATACATTCTGGCAGTCTACTTTTTTTAGTTGGAAAATTGGGGTCATTTCTATTGATGGCTATAAATAAATAGATTGCATGAAACAGTTTCAAAGAGATATACAAGAAAATAAAATCTCAGTCACAAGCTGGCAAAACTGTATGAACAAAAGTAAAGATAAAGTCTCAGATCTTAGAGACACAGTCGAAGCTGGTGAAAAGTTAAGAAAGGATGTCTTAAAAACAACTAGGATGCAGGAAAAAATAATTCAACATCTGCAAGATAATGCAAAAATGAACAATGTGAGATTGATAGGAATCAGCGAGAAAGAAGGAGTCGACTCAAGTAATATAAGAAGAATATGGGCAGAAATTATAGCAGAAAACTTCCCAAACATGAGAAAACAATCTGCCATTTAGCTAACTAAGCATGTGGAACTCCAAATAACATCAACCCGACGAAAAACACATCCAGACTTATAATAGTCAAGATTCCAGAAATCCAGCAGAAGAATAATATACTAAAAGCTGCTAAAGAAACAGATCACATTTAAAGGAAAACCCATCAGAATGATAGCATATTTCTCTTCACAAACCATGAAGTCAAGAAGAGCATGGGACAGAGTGCTTCAAGTCCTCTATGAAAACAAATTCCAATCCAGACTGCTATACCTGGCAAAACTCTCTTTCAAGTATGAGAGAGAAGTGAAATCCATCCATGACAAGGAACAGCTAAAGAATTTCATAATGTGAAAGCCAGCCCTACAAAGTACACTAAAAAAAATTTTAAAGAGGGACCAAAATGACCCAAAGTCAACAAATGAGAACAGAGAGAACCCCTCAAATAAGGCAACCAATTAAACACAGGAGAAAAAGGGGTAAACAGTAGTAAGTAAAGCACATGTCATTCATAAGTCAATACATTTCAGTTATAACCATCAATGTAATGTAAATGGACTCAATTCTCCAACTAAAAGAAATAGACTGGCAGAGTGGATAAGGAAGCAAAATCCAATCATATGCTGTATACAAGAAACACACTTAACTCATAAAGAAACTCTCTAGCCTAAAAGTTGAATGATGGGAAACAGTACTACATGCTCCAGCACCTCAGAATAAATCATGGGTAGAAATCTTGTTTGCAGACACTCTAAACTTCAAACCAAGATGTATCAATCCAAACAAAGAAGGTCACTACATACTGTCTAGGGGAAAAAATTAAGATGAAGAACTAACACTCATAGATGTATGCATTCAACACGGGAGCACCAAATTATGTAAGACAAACCTTAAAGAACATGAAAAATTTCATATCCAATACATACATTAACAGGCAGCCTTAACACCCCTTTTCCCAAAAAGATGGATCAAGCAGACAAAAAATTAGCAAAGCAGTAGCAGATCTGAACCAGAACATGGAACAACTGGACTTAGTGGACATACACAGAGTATTCCACCCAACCACTTCAGAATAGGCCACATCTTAGTCCATAGGTTATAGATATGTATGCATTCAACACGGGAGCACCAAATTATGTAAGACAAACCTTAAAGGACATGAAAAATCTCATATCCAATATATATATTAACAGGCGGCCTTAACACCCCTTTTCCCAAAAAGATGGATCAAGTAGATAAAAAATTAGCAAAGAAGTAGCAGATCTGAACCAGAACATGGAACAACTGGACTTAGTGGACATACACAGAGTGTTCCACCCAACCACTTCAGAATAGGCCACATCTTAGTCCATAGGTTATGCTTAGAATACACAAGAAAACAGAAAGTATCCCATGCATACTGTCAGACCACAGTGTAATGAAATTGGAATAAATGACAAAACAAACCACAAGAGCCCCCAAAATACATGGAAATTAAACAACACCCTAATGAGCAACCAGTGGGTTACAGATGAAATTGAACAAGAAATTAAACAATATCTAGAATGAAACTTCTAATGAAAATTCAAACACAACTTACCGGAATTTATGGGATGCAATGAAAACAGTTCTTAGAGGGAAATTTATAGCTCTGAACTCATACATTAGGAAGACAGAATGAGAACAAATAAATACTCTAATGTAACACCTAAACCAACAAGAAATGGAAGAGAAAACAAAATCAAAAGCCCAAAGATGGTAGGAAATTATAAATATTAGAGCAGAAATTAATTCAATTGAGACAAAGAAAACAATACAAAGAATTAATGAATCAATAAGCTGGGGTTTTTTTAAAGATTAAATAAAACTGACCACTAAAAACCATTAGGACCTCAAAATTCAAAGACCCAGTCCAGAAATGGGCATCTGAGATGAACACACAGTTCTCAGAGAAAGAAATTCAAGAAGCCTACAAATACATGAAGAAATGCTCCACATCTCCAGACATTCATGAAATGCAAATTAAAACAATTCTTAGATACCACCTCCCCCTAGGAAGTATGGTTTTCATAAAGAAATCAGCCAGCAACAAATGTTGGAGAGGCTGTGGGGAGAAAGGAACCTTTCTCCACTACTGGTGGGAATGCAGACTGGTGCAACCATTATGGAAAACAGTGTAGAGGCTCCTTAAAAAACTAGAACTGGAAATCCCATTAAATTCAGCTATCCCTCTACTGGGAATTTTTCAGAAGGACTGAAAACATCATACCATAGTGTTATCTGTGCACCTATGTTTATAGCAGCCCAAATAGTAATAGCCACATCTTGGAAACAACCAAAATGCCTATCATATGAAGAATGGTTAAAAGGTTGAAAAAGATGTGATATTTTTATACAGTGGAATATTTCTCAGCTATAAAAATGATAAACTAGAAGACTTCATATATAAATTAATGTATGTTGAACATATACTCATACATTAAATAAACCAGACCTACATGTGTAAATATCGTGTAATCTCCCTAGCATAAGAACACAAAAGAAGAAATAAAAATGGAGAGGCATAATACAGCTGAATTGAAATCAAAGACTTAATGGTTAAACAGCAAAGTGACTGGAACCATAAAAGAAAGGAAACATAACAGGAGCAAAACTACGCACTTATATGCACAGGATGAATTAGACAATGGTCCTAAGAAACCTCAAAAGTTTTTTGACACTGATAATAGCAGTACAAAACACTAAAACTATGCTTAGAATGCCTGTCATTCTGGCCTTTTAGATGTATGCTGCTTCTAATGTAATTTCAGTTACTGTTATAGTCTCTCTCAAGTAAGTGGTTGGTTTACAAGAAAACAAAAAAGGGTATTAAATGAGAGGAAGAGACTCGGAAAAATGGAAAAGATGGACTGGCTAAAATTTGGTACATGCTCATATTTCTAAATATCTGTATAAAAATGTGTAACTACTTTTATCACATTCCACAGAGATTTATTGGAATATCGATGATTTATGGAAAATACCAATTGCAAGTTAAATCTAACATATTTGATATTCACAAAGACAATGATATTAAGCTCAAGAACTCATGTTTTAGAGTAATAGTATCACTAAGATTTTCTTCTGGAGGGCTAAGAATATAAGTTTAGAGACCAAAAATTAGAGAAAAAGAAGGGCTACAAGGATTGTCAATATTTTGGCCCTAGCCCTTCAAGGTCAGTGAGGACTCAGGACAGAACAGAACCTGTGTTGTGACATCCTATAATTCAGTGGTTTCCCAAATTTCCTGTTCAAGGAGATTAAGGGACCACAGAGGAAAGGGATTGAAGGTATATATTATGCCTAAGGAGAGTTACCTAGAGAGAAAACATTCTCTTGGGCTTTCACAGAGAGCGAACTGGTCAAGCAATGGCCGTGACTCATCCAGATGGCTGACACTGACAGAAGTTCTACAAGCACTGTACATGGTTTCAAAGTAAGTCTTGAGGGGATTTGACTGACCTTGGGAGTTACAAAAGTTACATGTTCTGTTGCACAGGTCTTGCTTTAACTTGTCCTTAACCACCCAGCAGAGAAGTTTAAACATGATGCATAAAACATAAAGGTAGTTTAGTACGCTGAGCTGTAAAAGGCTCTAATCAACAGCTTCCAACATTGCCGGTTTCACCAGTAACTCACTGCAATTATGGAACATTTGACTTTGTATACAATTACCTTCTCTTAGATCAAAGAGAAGAAATCTATTGTACTAATATCCATTACAAAATTGATCATGTCTACACCTTGCCCTCTGTATAGCTACAATGAGGACAACAATATGCGTTGTATAAATTATTCAAAATGTACTACTAATGTGTTTTCAGACTGTCACATTGTAATTTCTTATTAAAAGTAATTAAAAATGAATAAAAAATAAAGGCCTCATAAGGCTGAAGAAAACCAATTATTGTACTATTTAGAAGTATATAGTTTAATAATTGGGTATGATGTTGCCTGCTTGTGATCTCAGTGCTGGGGAGGCTGACGTAGGAAGATCACTATGAATCTGAACTGTCTGGTGAGACCTGTATCAAAAAAAAGGAAAGAAAGAAGAAAGAAAGAAAGAAAGAAAGAAAGAAAGAAAGAAAGAAAGAAAGGAAGGAAGAAAGAAAGAAAGATAGAAAGAGAAAAAAAGAAAGAGTATACAGGTTGGGCTGGTGAAATGGCTCAGTGGTCTAAAGTGCATGCTAAGGCAGGCTTAGGCAACTACAGGGACCATGGTTCGATCCTGGCACCACATGTTGTGCCAACCCCACTTCCAGGGCAAGCTGAGCCATCATCATCATCATCATCACCATCATCATCATCATCAAAGAGTACATGGGTTAATCTTCAAATTCTTAAGGAATTTTACTTACTTACTTTAACTCCAAAATGATTTAGAAATAGACTTTATGTGGTTTCTGTTCTTTTCAATTTGCTCAGGTGTTTTTATACTTCACAGTGTGGTTTTTGCTCATGAATGGTGCATGTGAGTTTGAGAAGAATGCTTATTTTGCTGTTGCTGAATGAGGCAAGACTGTCAATTAGATCAACTTGGTGATGATATTAATATTAACAAATCCTCACTGATTTTCTGCATGCTTGATTTATCAGTGCTAAAAGAAAATTGTTGGAATCTTCAGCTATAATAGTGTCTTTATTTTTCCTATTAAGTTTTGCCTCACCTCTTTTGATGCGTGATTGTTAAATGCACTACAATTATTATATATTCTTGGTGAAGTCATCTATTATTATTTAAAGTCCCTATTAGTCCCTAATTATATTCCTTGTTCTGAAATCTGCTTTGTATGAAATTAATATAAGTGATTTCAGTTACTTTTATGCAATATTACCATGGTGTATTATTTGTCTTCCCTTTACATACATCTTTACTTGTGAAGTGTTCTCAAATAATAAAATATTGAGTCTGACAATATCTGTCTCTTAATTATTATTTATGGGTCATTTACTTCTTTTCACTGGTGAAAACTGAATTTGGGGCCTTACACATGTTAGACAATGTACTAGTGAGTCACAGCTTCAGGCTTCACCCACATTTCTAATTGCTATCGTCGGACTATTCATATTTGCTTGAACTATCTCACTATTTTTTCCTATGTTTGTATTCTTTTAAGAAGCAACTGTGTTTGTTTTTAATTTTTCAAGATGTGAATAAATGCTAGATCATATTTTTTTCTATTAAGAACATTTTCTAGTAAGTGCTTTTAAATATCTATTTGCACATCTGCTTCTTTTCCAGATTTCGTCCCATTCTTTCTATGGATAATGTTACAATTGCTTTTGTCTATTGGTTTTTATTTTGGCTACACAATCTTCAGGAAATTAGATTTTCTCTAGAAAGCTATTTATGTGATGTCACCTCATCAGCAAGGGCAATCTAACTAGATGTTAATCATAGCTAGCATGCGTTGTGTCACTAGCACTATAATACAAAAACAAACAAACAAATAAGCAAACAAAAATAAGAATTTTGGTAAAGGGATTGATTCAAGATCACATGTCTCTTCTGATGCTCCTGGATGCCTGCCGTTACTGGTTTCATTGAATAATGTTTCTTTCTCAACTTCTAGCTCCTGTACCCTGTGTCTACTCAGTCTCATCCCCATTCACCTTAGCTTATGTTACAGTTGTTACAGAGTCAAGGTATTTCCTTAGCTCTTACTGTATGCATTCATAGACACAATGAGTATTCTGAGATTGTTTTCCAGACAACTGTTGCCTTCAGGATAACTGATATTCCCCACTTCTGGTGCGTGTGGGTTAAGCAGTCTCAGCTGTTTTTGATGTTTGAAAGGAAAAGTTTACTAAACTTAGTTTCCTAATTAATTATTTTGTTTTCTGTGCTGGTTTCCTTGGTTTCCTGTGAAAGAAAAGAAACCTAATGAAATGTACCCCAACCACTCATATTAGAAATTTTGGGAAAGCTACAGTTGTCCTTTCTGACTATATGTACTCTATATTTACTAATTAGTGTGAGATGTTAGACTATTTGTACTGAAACAGTCTGGTTTGGGAGTGGGAGTGAATGAGTTTATAATTCTATTTTTACTCCTATGTAAATTTAACCTTTATGCATTATATATATCGGAGGGATCAGCACGGCCAGACTCTGGTCCAAATGCAAGTATGTCAGCATTCTGCTTTCACCAAATGTTATTCTAATAAACTAAAAAAATCTCTTAAGCAGGATTATTAATCATACTTTAATAATTTAACAGGAGGTAGCATATCAATCTGGGCTAGGGTTTCAAGTCACAGACTGGTGTGATATGCTTTCATGTGGGAAAATATCATTTTGCTTGTCATTAAACTCTAAATCTTTAAATCTCTGCAGTATTAATTTAATCTCCACCTTATCATATTTGCAAGTAAATTAGAGGAAATTTTTTCATTACATTTCTTTTGTTACTGTTAGCCATTTTGTAAATACATCCTCTCTCCTCAGATTTCCCTTGATATTTCAATACAATTAATTTTCATTAATTCCTAGAGACTTAAAGCAGAGTTAATTTGAAGTCAGCATTATAAATCCTGGGAAAGGGTCTCTCTCTCTCTCTCTCTCTCTCTCTCTCTCTCTGTCTGTCTCTCTCTCTCTCTCT
>PVJA010009615.1:0-60125 GCA_004027025.1 Myocastor coypus
GAAGAAGAAGAAGAAGAAGAAGAAGAAGAAGAAGAAGAAGAAGAAGAAGAAGAAGAGAAGAAGAACGAGAACAAGAAGAAGAACAAGACCAAGAATTTCTCCCCTAATGAGTATGTAGTGGCCTTCTTTATTTCATTTGACAAAACTTGGTTTGAAGTGTAGAGTGTCTGCAAACAAGGTTACTGCCCCTGCTTTTTCCTGAGGTGCTTGAGCAGGTATTATTGTTTTCCATCCTTTAACTTTTAGCCTTTGAGTTTCTTTGTGAGTTAAGTGTGTTTCTTGTATATAGTATATGGTTGGATTTTGTTTCCTTATCCACTCTGCCAGCCTATATCTTTTAATTAGAAAACTGAGTTTATTTACATTGATGATTATAATTGAAATGTATTGACTTATGATTGACATGAGTTTTACTTACTACTGTTTACATCTTTTCTCCTGTGTTTAATTGGTTATCTTTTTTGGTGGGTTCATTCTGTTCTCATTTGTGGAATTTGGGTGATTTTGGTCTTTCTCTAAAATTGTTTTTAGTATACCCTCTACGATTGGTTTTGATATCATGAAATTCTTTAGTTGTTCCTTATCATGGAAGTATTTCATTTTTTCTTTATACTTGAAGGAATGTTTTGCCGGGTATAGCAGCCTGAGCTGGAATTTTACTTTTTTCATGGAGGACTTGAGGTACTGTGCTCCATGCTCTTCTTGATTTCATGGATTGTGAAGAAAAATCTGCCATTATTCTGGTGGGTTTTCCTTTAAATGTGATCTGTTTCTTTTCTCTAGCAGCTTTTAGTATATTATTCATTTTCTGGATTTCTGGGATCTTGGCTATCATGTGTCTGGGTGTATTTTTAGTAGGGTTGATGTTATTTGGAGTTCTATATGCTTTAGTTTACCGAGTGTGCGATTGTCTTCTCAAATATGCAAAGTTTTCTGCTACTACTTCTGCCCATATTATTTTTATATCATTTGTGTAGACACCTTCTTTCTCGTTGATTCCTATTAACCTCACATTGTTCATTTTTGCATCATATTGCAGATGTTGAATTATTTTTTCCTGCATCTTGGTTGTTTTTAGGAGATCCTTTCTTACCTTTTCACTAGCTGTGACTGAGCAAGCCTTCAAGATCTGTGATTCTATCTTCACTTTGGTTCATATGGTTTTGCCAGCTTGTGATAGATTTTATTTTATTGTATGTCTCTTTGAAACTGTTTCATGAGATCTATTTCTTTCCTATATTGCTCAATCAGGGAATGCATCATTTTTCTATTCTCCTCTAATTTTTTATCAATGTCTTCTTTCATAGTACTGAAGTCTCTCATAGTTATCCTTTCTCTCTCTCGTTCAGAGAATATTTCTACTCGTTCTCCACTTTACCTTTCTGTAGTTGTTCCCCTATTTTAGACACCATTAATTTAGAAAGGCTTTTATTTAACTTCAGAGGTTATTTCTTCCCTTGTTTCCTCTATATATTTCTGCAGTTGATTTTCTACTTCAGAGTCTATTAATTCATGCATTTCTTTTTTTACTTCACATGTTATCTCTGATCTGAGTTGCTCTATATGTTTCTACACTTGTCTGTCTACTTAAGAAGCTATCAATTCAGAGATTTCATCAGCATGATTCCCATTTTCTTGTAAGGTAGTGTCTCCTGTATCTATTACAGGTGGCCTTGGGACCTGAGATTGCATTTTGCTCCGGTCTATATCATTCTGTATAGCAGTGACCTTTGGTTCAGGGCTGCATGCCCACAGGTTAGTTGATCAGTCCAGGCTGTTGGGTCGGCTGAGCTCCTTCTAGGTCAGGGGAGGGAGATCTCACTTACCTGGGAGGCCTCGCTGCTGGATAATCTAAGCTTGCCTCAGGCCAAACGTCTGACTCACATGGCAGACCTGGTGCTGGATGGGCTATGCTTGTGTCTGGCTGAAGGCCTCACTCACATGGTAGACCTAGCTGCTGGATAGTCTGCTTGCGGCAGGCAGGAGGAGGTCTGAAGTGGTGGCTTGATCCTGGATAGGCTGCCTTTATGGTGGGCTGGAGAAGGTCTCAGGTGGTTGGAGGTCTCAGCTGGGCCAGAGGAGGTCTTAGGCTGGCCGGAGGTACCAGGTGGGCTGGAAGTCTCAGGCAGGCTGGAGGTCTCAGGTGGGCCAGAGGAGATTTGATGCAGCCGGAAGTCTCAGTTAGCCGGAGATCTCAGGAGGACAAGAGAAGATTTCAGGTGGCACACTGGAGGTCTCAGGTGGGCCAGAGGAGGTCTCAGGCAACCGGAAGTCTCATTCTATAGTTTAAAAATTGATGTCTTTCTTAAGATATGGAGACTCAAAATGACTTAAATTTATACTAAAATAGAAACATTTAGAAAAATGAAAAGTTAAACTTGGTGTGATTTGTCTTCATTTATAATTTTGATGTTATATAACATTTTATAGAGATTTTAGATATGTAATCATATTATTTGTGTTTTTACAAGTTCGACAATATTATCGATAGTTGAATAATTATGATGTGTGAAGTAATTCTATAATATTCTTCAATAGCTATTGTACTTTTCCTTTATAATACTTTCAGTATTTATTACCATAACTGTATATTATTTCTTCTTAGATAGTACCTCTAGTTTTACTGCTAGAAGCTAACATTTTACTGCTCTACATGATGCTAAAACATTTATGTCAACCAATTTAATTTCTTTAAATTCAAGAATGATGTATATGATTAATATGAAATAGATGAAGAAAGTAAGGCAGACAATATTTGCATAATAGAGGGAGGGATTAAGCCATACAACTAATAAAGGAGGTAGCCAGGCTTATCAGCTGCAGAGGAGCAAGAAACTTAACCCACATATCCTCAGAGTCTTGCCTACTTCCTGTCTCTGATGATGCTCAGATGATATTTGACAACTAAACAAATGATTTAGAATTTGAGTTCAAGTTTAATAAAAAAATAGACTTTTATACAATACGATTTCTTGCATAGCTGGTTGTAAATAAAGAGTCAATAATTTTGAAAGATAATCTGATAAGTTCTATGATGATTCTTATTTTTTCAATAGAGATTTAGATAACAGCAACATGTATATGATACATATACAACAACATACTGAGTCTTGTATTTATGCTAGTTATAGTTAAGTGCATCTTGTAATATAATTTATTTCATATCAGAGTTGAGAGAAATGTTTGACTTAATTGCTATTATCTTCTTCAAGAAGTTTTAACCCAATTAATGTTTCTACCCACAGTGAAATAGTTGCAATTAATCTATATTTAAGAAATAACAGGGGCCCGGCGAGATGGCTCAGTGGTCTAAAGCACCTGCTTGGGAAAGCTTGGGCAGCTTCAGGGATCGCGATTCGATCCCCAGCACCACATGCTGCGCCAGCCTTGCCCTCGGGGCAGGCTGAGCCAGCCATAAAAATGAGTGAATAAACAAATGAAGGTTCTGAAATAAGAAATAAATAAATAAATAAATAAGAAATAAGAAACATTAGATTTGCATAAACAAAGAGGTTAAATAATTAATTGGAGATCTTTTAAAAGGTTTGCAATTGATAGAACCAAGGGAAAAGAAAAGGAAGTAAGATAAGCATAGATTTAGTGATAAAATAGAGAAAAATCAATCCAAATAACTATGAAAAATTTTTAAAAAGCAGATAAAAGTCTAACAATATTTTAATTTAATATGCATGGTAAGTTTCAAACTCTCCTGGGAAACTTACAATCAACTAGTTTACATCTCCCAGGTTTTCTCTTACTGAGACAAAATAGTATTCTTTCACAGAAATTCATAGTTGGATCCTTAAAGTGAGCATTTGATATTGACTAAGGTAACTATATTTCTCTCACACAATATTTTCTTAATATCAGGAAAGCCTGAAGTTAATTTCAATGTCAATACTGTTAAAGAAGTCAAATTAGGTGACTTACTTATTTCTAATCTAACAGGAAGGCAATTTATACCAGTTTAAAAAGTAAAGACAAAACTACTTAAAATGCACAGCTCAATATTTATTTTTTATAATAAAATGTGCTCAAATTTACTATCCAATAGAATTATGAAAGTAACTACAATTTCACTTTTGAAATAAACATTTTAACACTAAAGTTTTCACACAGTGAAACACTTTTATAGAGAAAACTATTTTGGTTTAAAATCTTTACTTTTTCTTAAGTTTTGAATTTAATATATATCACAGTAATAGTTGTATAACCAAATAACCAGAATAATCAGACATGAGATAATCTCACTGTTTTTGACAGATTCTCTCCGTTAACATGCCTCAATGCAGGCTGAATATTATTTTCATCATGTCTTACAAAGATCCTCAAAACAGTTTGAACACTGAAAAGTAGAGGCTTAACTCTGGGCATAGGACTTATTTAAATTCCACTGTCTCAAAATTGTGAGGACGAAAAGCTCATCTCACAGGAAAGATCTGCTTATGTGAATTAAGTGCAGTTTGACAGTCTGCAAAGATATAGAGACATTAGGCTAAGTGGCCACATGTTTATACACATGTTTAGTGTTAAGGCCATACAGCAAACATTAACAATGTTTGAACATCAAATTGATTCAGGAGCATGTGTCTTCCAAGACACCACGAAATCTGGACAGCAGCTTGGGAAACATTCATGAGAGTTCTGTAGAATCACGCTTTTTTCTTGATTGTAAGATATTGTGCTTATATGCTAAATTCTATGACAACCTAAAATTTCACCTCTACCTTTGCTGGAATCAACAGGCAAAGAGACAAAATCTGTGTGCTATCACTGATGTCCACTATACTTTACTAGAAAACAGCAGTCAATCAGCTCCATTAAGCCCAACTGTCTCCTCTGACACATTTAGAAACATTCTTGCAAAATTTGCTAATATAAATTATGTGTAGACTCCCGTTATTGTTGTCATATAGAATTAAATATTCACACACATGTATACAGCATGTTTCCCCTTGGCAGTTGGTGATCATTGGCAACTCTGAGGCAGCAATGTTTTGTTTGGTTGCTATAGTTTTAGACAAACAAACCTTTCTAACTTGTTAGTTGTGTCTAGAATGAGGTCTTCACAATTATTAAGTCTCAATTTATATTAAAACACCACTTTTGTTGATTAGTTAAGTCAGTAATTTTTACAGATTTTTTTCTTTGCTTTGTAATCAATTAAATTTTCTTTTTCTAAAAAAAATCTCTCAGAGGCAACAAAATGTTAAATGTGAAATGTTAAACGTCAGAGAAAGAGTGTCTCTGTGGCCCTAGGATGCTGGAATACAGCAATGGGAGAAAGATAAAAGGAAAGGAAGTATGACCCAGGACCCAGAAAGATTCCGAGGCATGAACTGAAACCCACAGAGAAAGAGAGAAGGGAGAAAATTCAATGAAGGGGAAGGAAATAGCCAGCAGTGGCACCTCACTGAGTCAGGATTCACTTCACAAGAGGAGCAGTTCAAACCTGCAAATACACAGTGACTGCTGCCAACCACAAAGGCCACCACGGAGAGATCCAGCAGTAAGGAAGAGCAGTGAACACAAAGGAGTGCACTAACTGGAAGTGAGTGCTGGCTGCTCATTCATCCCACATTGGAAAGAAATGCACTGGGAGCCATCTCCAAGAGGCGATGGCTAAGCTTAGAACTCACATGGCATACTGGCTTTCTCTAACAGCTCCCAGCTTGGCTCAAGCCTTAAGAAGGTGTCATAGGTACACACTCAATGACTCTGGTCCCAGGAAAAAGGGTCAGGCTGGCTGAGCCTTTCCATTACTTTCTTGGGTAGCTAGCTCTGGATTGGGACTCTATATTTAGATGCTACATGTTGTCTACCAGTGAAAACAGAGACAAACATAGAAGTGGGCCTCTCTCTCTCTCTCTCTCTCTCTCTCTCTCTCTCTCTCTCTCTCTCTCTCTCATTTGTTTTATTATTGATGTTTCTTCTCCTTCATTGTTTGGTCTTATTTTTTACCTGAGTTTGAACATGATTTCTAGCCTCTGTGGTTATTTTTCTCTTCTTTTCTCTGCATTTCTTCCTTATCTCTTCCCTGCAGTTTTGTGCACATTTCCTAAATTTAGTATGATTCCCCTTTTGTCTTCTAGCCTTACTTCTAATCTCTTCCTCTCTTTTTACCTCTCTACTTTTTCTAAAAACTCTCTTAAATTTTAACTCCTCTGGGTAAAATTGCCTTATATCTTGCTTATAATTTTCTCATCTGTTTTAGATCTTGTTGAATAACTACAAATCTAGCTTACAATGTTAAAATATAAATTTTATATTTAAGGAAATCTGTGAAAAATTCTTTTCTAACAGTTGATTAGAATTCTGTATGCTTTGTAAATTTCTCTTTGTAATGAAACCTAAGTCTAAAATAAAATGTTATTTTTAAAAAGTATAATTTTGTTATTTAATAGGCTGTGAGTGTTCTTACTGTTATAGTCAAAAATGCATAATTATTCTAAATAGTATTTTTTCTTTATATTCTAAGACTGAAATTGACTAAGAGCCATAGAAAATACTATGGCGCGGTGCCAAAGAACCTAGGATTTGGTCAGACAAGCAGTAATTTCTCATCCCCCAGGACTGAAGATGTAGAATCTTTCAACAGACTAAAAACTTAAAAACCAGGTACACCTGTAAGATACATCACAGTTGTAGTCATTTCTTGAGTTTTTATGCTAGAAGTAGAACCACCAATCAAAGGAAATTTGAAAGCATAACCCTGAAAATTAAACTAAGAAAAGGAAAGAAAGAAAGAAAATATATGAACAAGGAGAATCTGAAAGTCATCCACCTCACCTCTCTGAATTGGTTGCAACAAAGCAATTGAATGAGGCTCTAGGGAAAAAAAAATCAAATCAAAACCAATTTCTCAGATAACAGCAGAGGTAGTGACTATAAAGAAAATCATGCTTAGTGACTCTAGAGCAGATACAGACAAGAAAAGTAGAAGAGCTTAAGAAAATAACGGAGGGCATAAATTCTCAGCATAGGTGATAAAAGGAATCCATAAGGCAGATTCAAGTACATATCCGGGAGAGTAAAGATTCCATTGAAAGCATACATAGCAGATTAAGCCAATGTGAGGACAGGATCTCAGGCATACAATATATGTTTTTAGTTAGTGATCACAAAAAGAAATGCCTGGAAAATAGCAAGGGACCATGAGAAATCAATGAGGCAAAGCAGAATAACTTGAGATTTCAGTCAATGAAAAAGTATGGGTAGCACAGATATAAAAATTGTTTACAAATATTATGATAGAAAAATTTCCTCATAGGGAAAAGGAATTTGACTTACATGTAAGTGAAGTTTATACTCCAATTAGCCATGATCAAAAATATATCCACATATAGGTATATACTTACCAAGATTCCAAATATTAAACACAATAATAAAATATCAAAAACTATTAGGGAAAAGAAACAAATCACCTATAAAGGCAAGCTCAGGAATATCACAGCTGAATTCTTGACACAAACACTCAAGTCAAGGAGAACTTGGAGTAAAGTATTTCAAGTTCTAAAGGAAAACAACCTTAAATACACGTTGTTGATCCTTGCAAAACTATCAAGAGTGATGACAAAATAAGATACTGTTATGGCAAAAAATATCTGAAGAAATTTATGACCACCAAAACAACACTGCAAAATATTTTCAAGAAGATTCTAGAACGAGTAAACAATAACTGTGACTCTCTGAACACAGAAGGATTCCATCATGCAAGGCAAAAAATTAAACAATGGAAAGGACAAAGGAGGAATAACTATAGGAAAATAGCATGACAAGGAAAAGTGAATACATATCATCAGTTATATCTATCATTGTTCATGGTCTCAATTACCAATCAAAAGATACAGACTGGGAGAATGGATCAAGGAGCATGGTCCAAAAACATTCTACATAAACCTGTCCACTGTTGTGCACCCCCCACCACCTGCAGCCACTGGAACCTGGCCCAAGCCCACTCACGCTTATCAACCTAGACCTGCGCCCAGGACCTGTCTGCTGGTGTGCACCCCAGCACAGCCAGCCACCAGAACCTGGCCCCCATTTGCACACGCTGACCCACCCGGGCCTGCACCCAGGTAGGACCTGTCCACCTGGGTGTTCTCCTGCACTACCAGCCATTGCAACTCAGCCCCCGCCCACCCACGCTGACCTCCTGGGCCAGTGCCCAGTTGCAGCAGGAAGAAGCTAAACACAACAGCCAGACTCAATCAGGAACATCTAGAAGAGATCAAGATGCGGATCCTAACCCAAATTTTGATAGACGCTAACAGCATAACTTCACCAAAGTGCAGAGGTCATACAAAATGACAAAGAGAGGAGGAAGATGCAATTTCAAGTCCAGAGTCCACCCAGAACAAATACAGGAGACAGTACCATTGTAGAAAATGGGAATCAGGCAGCCAAAATCTATGAATTGGTAGCATCTAAGGTAGTCAGAAAAATGCAGAAATGTACAGGGCAGTGGTTCTCAACCTTTCTAATGCCCTGACCTCGCAATATAGTTCCTCCTGTTGCGGTGACCCCAAACCAAAAAATAATTTTGGCGGCTACTTCAAAACTGTAATCCCAAATAAGTAACATTTTCTCATGGCTTTATATGACCCCTGAGTTTTGGTCATGTGAACCCCGCAAGGTCGCGAACCACAGGTCAAGGACCGCTGGTATAGAGGAACTCACACAAAAAAAGCAGGGGTAGCAATCCTGTTTACAGCCAGTTTAAACTTGAAATCAAAATTGATCAAACGAAATAAAGAAGGCCACTACATACTGATTAAGGGAAAAATTCACGACAAAGAGGTAACACTCATAAATATATATGCACCCAACATGGGAGCATCAAGTTATATAAGGCAAATCTTAATAGACATGACAAATTTATACCCAATAGCACCATCTTAATGAAGACTTTAATACCCCTTTTATCCCAAAAAGATAGGTCAACCAGACAAAAAATTAGCAAAGAAGTCACAGAACCTAACCAGAACTTGGAGCAACTAAACTTGGTGAACATACATAGAGTTTTCCACTCAACTACTTCTGAATACACATTTTTTTTCAGCCGCACATGGGACATTTTCCAAAGTAGAGCACATATTGATGCGTACATCATGCTTAAGTAATTATTAAGTCTAAGATGTTTGATACTCAGAAAACAGTGATGCTATGCTCAAGTACTTATGCTATATTGTATCACTAAGCTTTTCTTCTGTAGGGTTAAGAATATAAGATTACAGACTAAAAATTAGAGAAGAAGAAAGTTTATAAAGGTAACCATTATTTTGCCCCTATCCCTTCAAGGTCAGTGAGGACTCAGGACACAAGAGAACCTGTACTGCAACATCCTGTAACTCAGTGGTGTTCCAAATTTTCTGTTCAAGGAGATTATGGAGATATAGAGGAAAGGGATTGAAGATACATAGTGTGCTAAAGGAGAGTCACCTAGAGAAAACATTCTCTCAGGCTGCCACAGAGAGCAAACTGGTCAAGCCATGGCTGTGACTCATCCAGATGGCTGATACCGATAACAGCTCTACAAAGCACTGTACATGGTTCCAAATTAAATCCTGAAGGGATTTGACTGACCTTGAAGAGATACAAAAGTTACATGTTTTGCTACACAGGTTTTGCTTAAATTTATCCTTAACCATCCAGCAGAAAAGTTTAACCACAAGGCATAAAACATAAAGCTCGATTAGAATGCTGAGCTATAAAAGGCTTAAATCAATAGCTTCCAACATTGCCAGTTTTACAAAAAAACCACTGTCATTTTTGAATTTTGGATTACGTGTAGAACTACATTCTCTTAGTTATATGAGAAAAAATTTTCCTATCAATAGTGATTAGAAAAATTATAACATCTACACCCTGTGCTCTATATAACTAATAGTATGACAACAATATGCATTGTATCAAATTTTGGAAATGTCCTACTAATGTGTTTTGAAACTGTCACATTGTTATTTCTTATTAAAGGCAATAAAAATAAATAAATAAATAAAATTAAAAATGAAACAAAGTTGAAAACATTCTGCATAGAAGAATTTAAAATTATTTAACATTATTATATTTAAAAAAATAAAATAAATTGTTAAACTAAAAGTAGGGAAAACAGTACTTCATAAACAGCATGGACACTAACATAAACACAAAATAGAGCAGGGACAGGTATTCTGTGTGCAGACAAAGCGAATTTCAACCCAAGACTGATTAATAGATGTAAATCTTTCATGGATACAGCATCTAAATGAAAACATTTTATAGTTTGAGTGAGTTTCATTGTGAGGACAGAAGCTACACTTACTCTTGATAGCAGTTTTTATGCAACATCTCTGTCTCAATTATACTAGGCTCTTTGTAACTCTCTGTGACAACTGTTGATGGCCAGGATGCCAAAAAATGAGCATTTTATTCCTGTAGCAGGCTAACTCAGTTAATGAGATCATTATTGTGATGATACAACACTACTTGAGAAAGCTGCTTGGTAATATTTGTGTTCAGTACATAACTCCCCAAGGATTAAATAATTCTCCTCTGTGTGAGGTTTTCATGGAGGTGTTATTGGAAGTTTTAAATAAGTAGTCACTAGTAACTTTTACTTATCAATATCATGGAGCACTTGCAAGCTCTGGTGAAAATGGGCAAAATTCCAGTGTTAAGACTCCTGTACCAAACACAAAGTATTGAGTCATCTAAGTATCAAGGAGAAACATTAACGAAGTATGACCGAAGACATTATTCTCTGAAAGTTTTGACTTTCAGTATTTACTCACTAAGTAAGGTCACTGAGAATAGCTATGCATATATCTTGAATCCTATATCTGTTTCTTGGTTTTTCATAGAGACATGCTACCTAAAGATACAAGGATCCACGTGTTCCTGAAATTTAGTGTAAGTAACCTTAACAGACAGGAGCTACTTGAGAATCTCTGAGCTACTCTCTCCTTTTTTTTAGTCATATGGAGAAAATATCACAAAATTAAGAGAATCTGCACATTCTCACTTTTCAATATTTATTTATTCATTTATTTGGTACAGTGTCTCACCATGCAGCTCTGAGTCATAGTAATCTTCCTACTTTCAGTCTCCACAGAATTGGGATTACAGGCATGCACCACCATACCTGGTTTTGGTGGCCAGCAGAGTGCGCACAGTGTTCTGGGGCTCCCTTGACATGTGGTACTGAAGTTTGAACCTGGGACCTTGCACTTTCTAGCATGGTGCTTACACTACCAAGCTATCTCCCTAGCCCCTTATTCCCACTTTCATTTTATTCACTCTTTTTTAGGTAAATGTTCTCAGGGTGTTCAGGGCCTCACTACTAGATCAAACTCATAGTGATTCTCCTGTTACAGCCTCCTAAGGGCTGGGATGACTCGTGCATGCCACCATGTCCAGGCTCAATTGCCATCTCAATGTGCCCTGGGGATGGAGCCAGCATGGCAGGACTGGGGATCTAACACCTAGACCCTGTGCCTGCTTGCAGCTGCCACCTTAATCTGCTGAACTATTTGACCAGCCTTATTCTCACTTTCAAATGAAAAAAAAACTTAAACATATTCATAGTAATGAATATATATATACATATATACATATATATAACCTTCAAAAAGGTGATTACACAACTAATATTTAAAGAGCTACTCTCCTATTCTACACTAAACATGATATCTTTGAGTGGCAGGAACATGCTGACCTACTACAAATTGTACAGGTTTCCTCTGCTCTAAATCTGGAACATATGTGGGCAATAAATGGTGGATGCTCTTATTGAGGAGAATCACACTTCAAGGCCAGTTCAATTACTCAAGTGGTATGAAGAGAAGTTGCTGCTAAATGTAGTCTATGTAAGGCCAGAGCTGTAATATAAAATCTTATTAAAGATACCTTTATTGTTTCTAAGAATTCTGGATAAGCAACCCATAATTTGCCAGGTGAGAGCACTATGTTAAAAATGGGATATAATTTTCTGTTGCTTAATATCTTGAATCTTGATTAGCACCAGATCAAAGGAGACATAAAGAAAACCAGAAGTTAGAAAAGTTGAGTATGAAGTATTTATATAGTTTGTCTGATGGCATTCTATTAAAGAAGACATACAAGTCCCCTTAAAATACTCTGCAGAACTGTAATTCAACCCTAGTTATGGAACAACATGAGGAAGGCTAGACCTATTCAATTTTCTGGCTACATTGTGTCCTCATTAACTGAAGATCCTCAGAGAGCAACAAACTGATGTGATGTGAATAGTCATTTAACAATAAATGTTTACATTTTTTTCCAAAATTTAGAGCATCCATATGGTTAGTTAAAATGCTCTCCTCACTTTGATTTCCATGTGTATATTTTTATTCGCAATTATGTGATAGCTCCCCGGGGATAGGCTTTTCAACAAAGTGCCCATAAATAAGCTTCATTGTAAGCTTAGAAGCAATCACAGCGAGTTCCTTGAAAGTGGTGTATGTCCAAAAGCATTTTGTTAGTCCTCACATGTGTAACCCAGATCTAAGGAGCAGAGGCCAGTGGCAGGGTCACTTTGAGGATGATGATCATCTTTTTATATGAGTGAGAAGAACAAAGTCAGTAAATAATATCATTTATGGTATACTTTGAAAATTCTGATGTCTGTTTATGTTGCCTCACGAGCGATTATTTTTTGATATTAGGTAAATTTGATGTGCTAGTTTAGAACTTTGGAGTAGAGTCTGGATTGCTTGGAAAGCAGTAGTAATACTGGTTCACTTCCTAGGTTGCCTTCCCCAGCTTATAATGTCTTGGGTTATACAAATACATATGAGAGCCCCTTTGTGGGGACACATTCTCAATGGAAAGAACTGGATTTTTATGCTTTTTTTTTTTTTCCTATTTCACCTAACTCTGGGGTAAGATTAATGGTACAGTTTCTCTTGCCATGTATTTTTGTTGTCTTTGACTTTATTTCTGGTTTATCTCATTCACTGAAGAACTTTACTTTTGGGGTTGCCTCTTAATCTTGTGACACTGGACAAGCCCTGTAATTTAGTTTTCTTTCTATGCTTTGTGCTTTCCAGAGCCCACTCATTGGACTTCATCAAACTGTAGGTCACTGTTAATGTTATTTTGATGTCACATAACCTTTCTCATCCTCTGTCTGATAACGTCATATTCCTTACTCCTTATCACGTTAATCACAACCCCTTCTTCCCTGTGTATTATAAAACACCAACTCAGAATGGTACAAACATAGGACTAAGGAAAACAAAAATAACATGAAACTCTTTCCCCAAGAATATACATCCCAGGAAACTCATAATTTCACCTCTTCTTGTATTTTAAAGAAGCACAGTACTTTCTGCTGCCTCTTGTCAATTATTTTGGACATTTCCATGTTTCAACTTTTGTCAATCTTCTTAAACCATTTTCTCTGAAATACACATTTTCATCCCTCCAAATTCTCTGCACTGCACTATACATAGAAAGTGTGCGCCTTTACTTCTAGATCACATGCATTTATAACTTTCAAGTTCAATTACAGTCGCTTGCTTCCATTTTTGATGCCTTATCAGTGGATGTGATTCTTCTCTTAAGCTACAAGGAGACATTTTACCTTATCGTTGTCTTATCTTTTCCTTCATTCCCACTCCATTTAATTCAGAAAATTAAAAATGTACACCCTTGAGAATTTCCTAAATGATTAGGTTTAAATTTGTTAGATCTCTTGAACTTTATTCTTAAAAATGTGTTTGGTACAAAGTCTACAGAGTCTCACTACACATATCGAACTCCTAGTGAGCCTCCTGTTTTCAGCCTCCCAAGTTCTGGGATTACACCACACACAGTCTCTTGAACTTCACTCTTGATTTACAAGATCTATCTGCCTTAAGAATTCTCACATTCACTTTTATGGTTTCATTAAATAAAAGGACTGGAGGTTGAGACTAAGGACTTTTATGTTTCATTAGTTTCAGAAAATGACATATTCTGGCATTTTACACTGACGACATAAATTATCTTTAAGTTATAAACCCTTGTATTTTCTAGCTGCTTCCCATGCTTCTTTAAAAAAAAAAATTTACCCTCATACCACCATCTGGGCTTTTTGGAAGGCCTTGTTCAAAATGTACTTCCTTCATTATGGACAGAAAAGAGTGGATATTTTGGTGAGGGCGTGGAGCCATATGTGAAATTGCTTCCAACAAACCTAAGCCCTCAGGAACTGTCAATATTTGAAGAAATAGAAACCACTCATACATGGTCATTTGTGTAGTCATTTTATTATTGAAGGAAAATGTGACTCACTAGAAGAGAAAACTTAGACAAAAATCCCAAGAGAAGACATTTGTAAGAAATAAAGGTGGAAGACAGTAGATCAACCAGAAATATTAAGTACTCTCGTGTTTAATCACTTAGGAAGTGGGTTTGCGCCATAGAACTAACATTACAGATTAGGATTCTTTTTCCCAAAAATTATGTTCATCCCGAACACATATAACCTTTTGGGTTTCAAATTCTATTTGATTTCATATTTGTGTCACAAGTTGATAAAGGGACAAAAAATAAAGTTTTGGATTGAATTTAGATATTTCTGGGCTTCCTGAAAACACTTCGTGCTTTGAAAAATCTCCAAGAATTTTGAAATTCATTCTGGTGCATGATTTGGACAGGAGCAAAAGGTTCAGGCTTTCAAGCTAATATTCATTATAATAAGTAAAACAACAATGGAAAATGACCAAGATGGTCTTGACACTCAGTTTGACTAAGTTTTAGATGGCCTTCTTCCTGACTTTAAGCCTCAACCTGCTTTACAAATTGTATTTGCCTAGTTGGGCATAGATGTGCACACTAGCAATCCCAGTATTTGGCAGGAGGATCACTAAGAGTTTGCGGTCATTCTGGGCTACCTAGTGAGTTTAAGCCCAACCCAAACTGCATAGAGAAACCCTGTCTTCCTGTTGTGAAATATATATATATATATTCTTTAAAACTTGTAATTTTAAATTTTTTCTGTGTGTCTCTAAGAAATAAACTTTTCTAGAGACCAAAAGATAACTAAAGCACTTGCTTAGGCAGTTCCATCTCTGGTACCACATACAGCATCAGCCCTACCTCAGTGGAACACTTAGGCAGCTGGAGTCTGCACACTGTGGTGTATGCCTATAATCCCAGTGCCGGGGAGGCTAAAAGGAGGAAGATCACAAGTCTGAGCTTTATAGTGAGACCCTGCAACAACCAAATATATATATTTTTAAAAGAAACACTTTTCTAAGGCCTTCTGCCTTAGACTTCAGCAATGTTTTCCTGAAGAAGTTTGGAAACATGACTTC
The DNA here is from genome assembly GCA_004027025.1 of Myocastor coypus. Classification (NCBI taxonomy): domain Eukaryota; kingdom Metazoa; phylum Chordata; class Mammalia; order Rodentia; family Myocastoridae; genus Myocastor; species Myocastor coypus. Next base: position 15,303 of record PVJA010009615.1, read on the forward strand.
TAAAGTATTCTGAGGAAGACAGGGCTCTGTCTTTCAGTATCTGTAGAAATGAAGGAGCCTAGCTTTAGTGAGCACCAAGTAGCGAATAAAAATCTAATTACAGAAAAATATACCAAACGCAAAACTAATGTGTTACACAACTGACTGGCACCTCCTCAGTGCTCACCCTTAACTATCTTCTATTTTTTCTCTACGCCATCTTCTTTTCATTTTGGTAGAGTTCAGAATTCTGCTCTCTGACTTATTACAAATGTCTTAAATTAAGTTTCATTTTTCTGTTTAATTTTGTTCACTGAAATTCTTCAACAAATATACATAGAATGTGTAGCTTGCCAAGATTGCAAATCAGAAACTAAATAGATAAATGGTGCTGTTGCTTTTCCTTTTTACCACTGAGATCTACAAAGACTACACCAATCCTCAAGGTGACCCCTCTTCATAAGGTACATAGCTAAAAATTTAACCTCAGTACTCTAATTGCAAAATCTGAGCTCTTAACTCAATACAATACTGTCATCTGGTTAGGTTCGGAAATTAGATATTGACATGGGTAAAGAAAGGAAAAATGCCAAGGACACAAATAAATATTTTTTGTGAGGGGCAACTATGAAAGAAAACAACTCAAGGCATTTCTGTATGAATGGACCAGTTCTATCAAGACAAATAGGAATCTATGTGGCTTTAGAAACAGATTTTATTTAAATATGAGCACTAAGCACAGATGTTTTCACAAAATCTGAAACCTATTTGACCCAGATCAGGAGTGTATCCTTTATTTTTTCTAAGTTCAAGTACATTTGTTGAATTCTTTTACATTATGTGGAGTAGATTAAAAACAGTTCCTTCTTAAAGTTAATCTAACAACATAAAATTCTACCAAGAGTACTTATTTACTCTTAGACTCTTAGAACCTTGATATCATTATGTTTTCTATAGGATATATATATATATATATATATATATATATATATATATATATATATATTCTCTGTGTTTCTACTCTTTGCTACAGATGCAGGGAATTTCAGAGGACAGGTTTTTAAATGAAGAGAAGATATGTATAAACTCTATGTATAAACTCTATGTCTGCAAAGGAAATTTTTGTCTTTAATGGAGTAGAAGTGGCAGGGTATTGAGGAGAGTTGCTTCAAAATGTATGACTAGCACTTCTTTTCCTCTGATACATTATTGTTGTTGTTCTTGTTGTTGGGCAATTTGACCCAGCTTTGACCTCATCATCATGGTTCATTGCCACTCCGGAGTAGTTCAAAGGCATTCATGGAGGCTCTGCAGCAAATCTATGTTGTTTGCTATGCTGATGTGAACCTGAACACAATCCCAGTGGGACCTGATAAATATAGTTAAGTACAACTTTTCTCCAGGTAGCAAACGCTGTTCCTTTCTATGAATTCTGAATCCTGTTCAGCTGGTTTACATTAGTCAGTACTCAATTCTGATAACAATCTTTCAATCAGTACCTCAGGGTATTGATGAAAATGCTAACCTCACAGCTCTCATTTGTGTACAACTTTCATATTAAGTAGAAAAAATCGAATAACATTAAAATCTGAGTATTTAGGTTGAAGATCTATAGCAGTGCACACAATAGGCTTGGCAATTTCCTAGTTTCATGTTCTTAACATCTACTGATCAAATCAGAATCTAATCAGTTAACCTCATATGGTAATGTATAAATATATATTGAGAAAAAACAACCCTAAAAATTAAAAATCATAAAAATTATCTGACCATTATGATTGCTGTATACTTGGATCTCTCCACTGCTCTCGATTTGTCAGCACCAGCCACTCTAAATGTGCTTTTTAAATGATATTACATGGATCACCACATCCGTGACAATATATGCTGTTTTATGTTGTTTTCTATGTTATGTCCCCACACAAACCTAATTTTTCACTGGACCCACAAAGAGGACAAAGAGACTGGCTCCTCAACAGAGGGAAATTCTATTAGAAATTGGTTACCTCTCGCTTTGGGAGGCCCTAAATATACTGCTTGTAATTTTTCCACATTACTCAAACCCAATCAAACTCAGACAGTCTCTGAAAAATTATGTCAACGCTTGAGCCACCCGCATTCTCCTCTCTCCAACTATTTGATGACCATTTCTAATTAATAGGAAATTGTAGCCAGATGTAGGGAGCTTCTCATCTTTCAGAGCCAGACAGAAATATAGGCTCTGCTACTCCAAATGTAACGTGCCTTCAGGCAGCCTGGGCAGCACCTGGAGATTTGTTAAAAATGCAAAACCCAAGGCCTCACCCCAGACCCACTGAACCAGAATCCGCATTTCTCAAGGTTTCTATTTGTTTTCAGGAATTTTGTCCGTATTATACTTGGAAGTACAGAAATGACGGAATTAACAGATGGCCTCCTTTTCTCTTCTGTACGCAGCTGATTTGCCTCAACAAGGCAGATTTCCTTTCCTTCCCCTCCTTGCCCCTTATACTGAAGCTATTCCTTCGCTCACAGCATTCCGGTTCTCTCAATTACAATGCTCTGTACTTACTCTTAACTCTCAAATTTCTCCATCAATTACCCACATTTATCCAATTAAGATAAAATAAATACATGAGTTATTGCCTTTTTTGTCTTCAGAAACAGTCTTCTTGAATAAGATATTTATAATCAGTATGTCCTTTTCTTTATGTGACAGTTTCTTTCCAAACAATCGCCTTTGGGTCATTGCTCCGTTAAATGTAGTTCTCAGTAAGTTCATCCATTGTCTTCACCTCTCCTCCCATACTGAATTTTATTCGTTTCTTTATTCTCTGTGCAATACAACATCATAGGGAAGTATGTGAGTGAATAAAGTATGACATAAATTATTTGATATCTTAGCATGCTTATCGTCCACTGCCTTGTCCAAAGTGTAATATTTCCAATCATTGCGACTGATTTCCTCTGATTTTTAAAGAAAAGAAGCAGACATTAAAATACATACAAACTTCAGAAATTTTTGTCACTGCTCTGTGTTCTATGCACAAAATAACACTAGGGATTTTCCAGTTCTATCAATATAATAAACGTATTCCAGGTATGTGTTTCTCTATGAACTACTACAGTTTTCTTTCTTTATTTGCATAGTTCACCAAGTACAGAAATGAAACACCCAAACTATTTCTTTTCCATGAACAGACTCATACCTATAGCAAAGGATGCTCTTATACAAAAAAAAAAAAAAAAAAAAAAAAAAAAAAAAAAAAAAAAAAAAAAAAAAAAAAAAAGAAAGAAAGAAAGAAAGAAAGAAAGAAAGAAAATAAGGAGCTTTTCTCCTCTTCTATTTCTGGGATATATCTTTTTTTAAAAATCCAAAGTCTTTTCGTGCTTATGCACTATTAGATCTTTATCGCTCCATACTATTTCTTAGAAGTAACTATATGGATTAATGGGGAAATGAAACACTATTATAGAACTCAAGGGGTTGTGGAAATAGCTCCGTGGAACAAGTGCCTGACTGGCTAGTGCAAGGTTGTGAGTTTGAACCTCGGTCCCGCAAGTAAAATAAAATAAAATAAAATAAAATAAAATAAAAATAAAAATTTGAAGCTTATTTCCGTTTTATTCTCAAAGTTTGCTAGGAATGTTCTAGATGAACTTAAGTTTTCCCAATCCCTGTGCCTGTGTAATTTCCTAGTTTGCTTCAGTATAAAGAGAACTATTTAGTCGTTAATTGTTCCATTGCCTATTGCAGGAAGACAATTGACATAAGGTCATATATTTTTGTTACAATTGTGTTTCCTTAGGATTCGAACCCTATACTCCCAGGAAAAATAAATTTTCTAAGATTAGGCAGTTTTATATATTCAATGAGTGAATGATTTCATTTCAGTAAATTAAAAATTTATATAATCATTTAATCTTTATTTTCAAGAATCTCGGGGCCTGGCAGGATGGCTCAGTGGTCTAAAGTGCCTGCTTAGGAAAGCCTAGGTGGCTGCAGGGACCACAGTTCGATCCCCAGCACCACATGCTTTGCCAGCCCTGCCCTCAGGACAGGCTGAGCCTGCCATAAAAATAAATAAACAAACAAACAAAAAGTTCTGAAACAAGAAAAAAAAAAAAGAAAAAAAACTCAATTTAAATGAAAATAAAACTAAAAAAAAAATAAAAAAGAATCTCTTTAGTTAGAAAATCATGAGAATTTTAAGGATTATGATAGAAAAAAATGAATTTTTTAAAAGTCCACTATAAATAACTATAGAGTTATGACCAATGAGGTTAGAAGCAACATTACTCAGGTAATGTTGATTAAATCTAGCACAAGATGGGGAAGTGAGTCACATGACCATAGCCTTGTCCCACCTCATACTCACCTAAGCGAGTTCCCATGCTCTTCACCACCTTAGACTTATCTTACCACAAGGTTTTCCTCTATAAAAGTCCCTGGAAAAGACTTCTTTGGGACCACCCACTCTGGACTCCTCCTATACCTCTCTGGTACAGGAGGTTTCTTTCACCTAATAAATATATTCTTCTCATAAAAAAAGAGTTATGGCATTGAAAGAACATATGACAAAAACAGAAATAAAACTGTACCATTATAACAAACTAGAAAGATTTTGCACAGCAAAACAAACAAACAGAATGAAGAGGCAATTTATGAAATGGGATAAAATACTTGTGAGGTACTTATCTAACACAGCATTAATTTTCTAAATATATGAGGATGACCAATCATTGAAAAGTAAAACAAATAAACAAACAAAACATAATTCCAATAACCTAACTTAAAGGAATCTAGGAATGTGAATAAGAATACTGAATCATTATATGTTCTTGAATAATTTATGCAAAATATGTACAAAAGGTATGCATTTATGTAAGTCTATCTCTATAAATGCTTAGAATATGATTGGAATTATATACATTTTTAATACTTTCATTTGTTTTGTTTAATTTGTAATATTTGTGCTACACCTATTGTTATTAAATGAAAGATTATTACTAATGGTCAGGAAAATATTAAACAAAATGACATTGAGACATTTTATACATTTCAGGATAGGTGTATTGTCTTAACTGCTTTTCTGCAGTTCTGAGACAAAGACCTGATGCCCAAAATTTAAGGAATGAAAATTGTATTTGATTTCCAATTTGTAGAGGTTTCAGTCCTTAACCGGTTGTCTCAAAGATAGGGTAACATGGCAGAGGGCAAATATTCATAGTGGTGGAAGACAGCACCAGCAATAAGATCAAAGGGGGGAAAGGAGGAATAAGCCTTTTTCCTTCCTTTATATTGTAGGCAGGCTATGCACTCCAGGGTAGGTATAGCATTCACATCACTTCCATTCTACCTTCTATTTCACAGGCTCAAGTTATTTACAAAGTAAAGACTTTGGCAACTTGCTCAGCATCTTAAACTACTTAATTTTTCAAGTTGACATAATGTAACAATCACACCTTCTTGGTGACTTTTTGTGTGTGCGGGTGTGTGTGTGTGTGTGTGTGTGTGTGTGTGTGTGTGTGTGTGTATGAACAACTTGGTCTATAAACAGAAGTGTTTGAAACATTTTATTTTTGTTGGGAACTCTGCATCTGGTGATAAACATCACTATAGCCATTTACCCCGTATCAATGAGAATATGGCCATCATTTCTGGAATCATGGAGCAAAATAAGTTTGTGAATCAAGGGACATAGGCATAGATATAGATGATATAGATATATAAATATAGTAATGTATCTAGTGGTATAGATGTTTATATGTATGTGTGTGTATATAGAAATTAGAATCCTTTTATATTCTTGGTAGAAATGTAAAATTGTGCAATTTCAGGTGAAAACAGTATAAAATTTCATTCAAAATGAAAAATGTAGCTGCTACAGTATACAACAAGCATACCTGTGCATTTTTATTCAAAAGAATTGAATCAGGCTGGCAAGAGAGCTCAGTGGGCTAAGTGTCTGCTCAGATAAATGCATGAATTGAGGTTCAAGACCCAGAAATACAAGTTGAGCCAGTCCTGCCTGACCCCAGATACAATGAAAGGGCTACCAAGTCTGGCTGTGGTGACTCTCACTGAGGAGGCTGAAAACAGGAGGATCACTGTAAGTCTGAGCTGTGTAGTGAGATCCTGTATCAAATTCATGAAGAAAAAAATAACTGAAGTCATCATGTTAAAGAGATATAAAATCTCTTATATCTGTTGAAGTTTTCTTGTTGGAGGTTAGAGAATGAGGAAATTGGGAAGCTACTAAAATACTAAAGTTACCTTATATTCATGAAATGTCAGGCTCAAGCCAAGTGAATAAGCTCTAGAGATGTACTGCATTGTGTCCATTGTGCCAACAGTAGTTTGATGTGTTCTTAAAATTTTGATAGCAATAGATCTCAGCTTAAGTGTTCTTACCATAATGTTTCCAAAAAATCACAGTTTAAAGTGATTTAAAGGAAAATAAATATGTTATGGCCAACGTTGGCCCTACCTGTTTTAAAGGTTTTGTTTTGTCAGGTAATAAGATGAAAACAGCTATACATGTAGATTTTTTTTTTCAGAAACAGTACATGTAGATATTTAATAGCGTGCACAGAGGAGTCCACTCATGTAGAGCTGTATTAAATACTGAGTTTACTGAAATGGCTACAAACCAAAACAATCTAAACCCAGTGTTTACCTTCCTTCCACTATGTTCAGTTATTTCATTTGATTATCACTTAACTTTTAGAGTAGAAACACAACCTGATTACCTGATTACCCCAGGTCCTACACTTTATAATCCATTATTTGAGCTTTGATTAGGAACTTCTGCCTAAATTAATGTAATCTTTATTTACTTGTGTTTTTCATTCAATAGCATGATGGTTTGATTAAGTGCCCTGACCAATAGGTGTTTTGAAAAGCATAAGATAAACACAGTAATACTTTGTAAAATTTTAAGTAACCTTTTTATACCAAATCTGGTCAAAGTCAGTCCCTATAAAGAGAAATGTTCTAAACAAGGAATTAACTATCATCACAGCAAACTTGTCCAGCCTCTGTTGCCTTTCTTTTGTCTTGGAGCTTCTATCACTTGTGAGACAGTTTGCATAAACTTTCTGGCCTGCTCTGCCCTTTTTTTAGTCCATGAGTCGTGAAGCATAAATAAGCTTTCACACTTAAAAAATTTGAATACATGCCCTTATTTTTTTACATGTGTGATAGGGAATTTACTTAACATGATTACTTACATGATATTAAGTTCAATTAAATTCTCCTATCAGTATGTATTAGTAAGATAAGAAATTCTCTCATAAATGCTTTGATATTTATAATGAAATAGATGTTGTCAACAACACTTGGTGTTTGTTTAACTGTTACCAGGGTTATAACTCTTGAGCCCTTCAGTCCTTACTCACTGAGCAGCTGACACTGAGGGCTGCTATGTCTTAGTCTTTAATTGTTTCATATGAAATAAAAGGAGCTATTCATGGTTTAGGCTCATTCTAGGAATAAATGAAATAATATTTATGAACTTACATCCTAAAGTCTTGTACATGTGCGTGTCATGAGGGCATTCAACTTCAGGGCTAGGACTAGGCTCAGTCTCTCCCTGTGGTTGCACCTTTGGGGGAACTCTTACATTTGGTTGTTTTAATTTTTAAGGCAAGGAGGAATCCACCATCTTACTCCCCACACTGTTTGGAAGCACCTTCTCCTACTCTGCTGCTGCCACTGCTCTTCCTGTGTGCTAGTACATGGAAACAGCAGCAAAAATCTTTCACACCCATGGATGTGTCATACTGAAAGACATTTTATCATCATCTTTAACAAAATTCTCACAGTCTCCATATTTTTAGATTATATTTAATATTTTGCCTTTTTTCATACTGCTAAGATCTGTAATTTGTCCTTCAGAAGCCCATCTAAGGAGTAAAACATATATATGGAAAGATGAGTTCCTCAAGTCAAACACTTAGTTATTAGTGCTTTTGCTGGTTATACACTGTGTGGCTGTTAACATTATTAGAGACACTAATTTTAATTTTACATAATTACTGTGAGCTTTAGCATCTTGGGAATTTTTTCAAGTTTGATTCAATAGAAAAATTAAAATTGAATTATAGAATCATGTTAATTCATATTTTAAATAGTGTAAGAACTATATTATTAAAATGAGAAGTCCATGTTCTTTTTCTGCTTTGCTCTTAAATTTTCTTGAACATTGACATTTATTAATAATAAAGATGGGCTGAGGAGATATCTCTGAGTGCTAAGCACCTGCCTGGCAAGCGAAAGGACCTGAGTTCCATGTGTGATGCCACATGGCATGTCACACTGGAGAGACGTGTTAACCCAGAAACTAGGCATGGTGGCTGACGCCTATATTCCTACCACTGGCAAGGATGAAAATAGGAGGATCACTATAAGTCCAAACTGTGTAGCAAGAACCTATATCAATAATAACAGAAAAAATAAATTGAAAAAAATATGAATAATAGCACTGTACTATCAGAGAAGTGGAAAACTATGTCAAGTAAGCTGAATTCTGCCTCTGCAAAGCAAGTCCTGAATTTCAATGGTATATCTGTATGCCAGATGGTTCTATAATCTTAATGACAATTGTTTCCTAGTGAAATAGCCTGCAAATAAATTCTACATTAAATAAAAACACATATAACAAAAGCTATGCATTTAGCTATTTTATGACACAGTAGATAGCATGGATTGGCTAAACTTTGGCTGTTTTTACCGAATTCCCACAACTAGTGCAATCAAGGATAATTTCCATACTAATTACTTGTGTTCAAACCATATGAAAAAGCTTTGGACATGAGCTGTGCAACTCATTCTGATTGCTACCAAGTCATTCTTTACAGACCTGTAAATCAAAGCTGTGACTAATTTTCAGCAGCATAATTTTCATCTCTTAGAAATTTTGCTAATTAAAACTTTATGAGTGGATGATGGAAAGGAAAGGTCCTATATTTGAGAGTTTAGTTACACAGTAGCTAGACAAGAAGACAAATTTTTACCAGTGTGTGTGTATGTGTGTGTGTGTGTGCATGTGTGTGTTCATGCATATGTATGTATGAATTTTAAGAAAATGATAAAATCATTAATATGCTTAAATGATAATTTTCGCTGTCAGAAAACTTCCTTATTGTCTTACTTGGTCTTGCTTTCTACAAGCAATGCCATTTTTTTCTAGGGTACCACGGCATTGTACACCACTTTCTTTGATTGATCTCACTAAAAGAAACATGCAACAAAGTACCAATGAGTTTCTACTGAATTTCTACCCTATAAGTTCCTCTGAATAATCAGGAAGAGAAATTTTACTAAGTGTTCCTAAAACAAATATTGCTAAACATTCAAAGATACAAAAGGGTCGGAGACTTGGAGAGATTATTTTTAGTTTTCTAAATGCTTTACGCTTATCACTGAGACAAGCTACAGCATTTGCTTCGTGATTGACTTAATGATAAACTTAGTATTATTGTCTGCATATTTATTTGAAAATGTTGGTTTGCACTTGGTTTATAGCTGCATGATTAAGATTGTTCTAAATGTCACAAATTAGAATTATGAAATATACAATGAAATAAGACAGTGTTTATGTTGAAATTCCTGTGTTCTTTATTCCATCAGCTGTGATTTTTTTTTTTTTTTTTTTTTGAGACACAGGATAGGATAGTCTAATTCACTGTGTGGAGTAGCCTCTGGAAGCATTTGTTTTACAACAAAAATTCAGCTTATATGTTCAGTAAGCCCTAAGTTTATATGTTGTCTTTTGAGAGTGGGAACATTTTAATAGGTCAACAATTTAAATCTTAGCGTAGCAGCAATTAAGCATTACTTTTAGCACAAAGAAACCAGAGAGTATGTAGCATGCATGTCTTTTTATAGACCAATATGTATGACTAGTGTGGATTTGCTAGTTCGGGGGATTCCAAACCTCAGTGACAAGTAATAATTATAAAAAAGCATCAAAATTTTCAATATTGCCTGTTTTTTAGTGTACAAATTCTAAAAAAAGAATGTCAGTGATTAAGTGCTATGTGAGCCACAATGACAAGCTACAAAAAATCTTTACTTAAATTATCAGATCACTGCAGTCTGCACATATGACACTATCACGTTCCATATACATGCATCACTTATGCTGACAGCACGTGTGTTTCTCTTCTTGGACTTTTTGTAGGACATTCTTGACATATGACTGATTTTTCTGTTTTGTCAGGAAGTTTTATTATATCATATAGTGTGTAGTTAACAAGAACATACAATATCCATATCAAGTAAAATAAAAATGTTAAATTCTGAATATGTATTGAGCATTTAGAAGAATCATAAATATTTTCAAATCAATTGTTTGCCTCCTTGCAAAGCTGAATAGATAACATCAGAAATGAATTCCTGTATCAACTGGAATGATAACACCAATAGAACTCAACTGCCACAATAAACTTTGCTTTAACTGTCACACCCAGGATAGTCTTTTGCATGACAGCATGCATGACAGCTGCATGTTCCACAGATAACTTAGTTTCTGTGATAGCAATGTGCTTAGCTTTTCTTTCCTGTGTGGAAGTTTTTCACCTCCTATTTTGTCAGAAAGTTCATATTTTTCTGTATAGCATGCACTTACTAGGAAAAAGATAGCAGTAAAATAAAATATCAAGAATATAATCAGTGCTCAGAATAGAGCCTAATAGTTTCATATCAGCTGTTTACTTGGTAACAAAACCTAGGGTAACATAAAAAATAAAAGCCTATTTGAATTATAATGAAAACACAACAAAATTATACCACAAAAATAAGCTTTGCTTCCACTGTCACACTCAAGGCAATATTCACATATGACAACTGCGTGTTCCATATGTGTCACTTATTCTGATACCATGTGTTTTTCTTTAACTGAACTTTCTTTTCTTTTCTTTTTTTTTTTTTTTTTTTTTTTTTTTTTTTTTTTTTTTTTTTTTTTTTTTTTTTTTTTTTTTTTTTTTTTTTTTTTTTTTTTTTGTTTTCAGGACTAGGGATTGAACCCATGCCTTGCACTTGCCAGGCAAGTGCTCATTCTACTGAGCTATTTCCCCAGCCCATTAACTGAACTTTCTTATAGGGCACAGTTGATGCCTTTTTTGTTTTCCTCTTATGGTAGTAAGTCTTCATGATGCTGTATCGCCTCCTATTCACCTGTTAGCTTACAAGTATGCTTCACAAAGTTTTTCCCTGATTCTCTGACAGAAACATTTTGTTTTTCTCCTGGTATAAATGTCTGTTATGAGCCAGTCCCATCCTCTAAAAAAATTTATCCATGGTAGCTTTTACTTCTCATCTTCTTTATAAATAAGAAAATTATGTCACACGTGTTTAGCATTGAGCAAAACACAATCATTGGCCAATGCTTTGTTTCAAGTGACACCATACTCAGTGTATAACTCACCAACATCTATTCCATGTCCAGCTTTGTTGCTGAAAGTTTCCATCTGAGAGGCCTCTATTTTGTTGAGTTTGCCCTACCAATATTTCCATCTCGGTGAAATGTGGACATCGCAGTACTAGTTCATTTTGCTTTGCTTTATCCGAGGCCAATGTTATGTATTTATGAAATCCAAAATTGTACCGTCCAATTCTCTGTTTTGAAATTGCAACATTTGATTTGGAATTTCTACTTTATTCATGTGTATGATTCCTGCACTGGTCATGTTGTGTTCTGTTAGGAAATGTGGCATTGACTCAAGACTGGTATATCAATGTAGAATGTTGCAAACTGATTAGGGAGATGGGAGCAACAAGTCTGTTCAGAACATCGTTCAGTTTATTACTATATGAATACGGACCTGGTGATTGAATTCCAGGATAAATGTCTCAATTAAGAGAATGGTAAGTCTTCCCATCTACAAGGGCACAACATTTTATGGCATATTTTAGCCTATTGCTTCTTCATAAATCTTTTTTATTAGTTCTTTTTTTCTTTTTTTCCACAGGGTCTCACAACATAGTCCAGTTTGTCCTTGAGCCTCTTAGGCAACCAGGCTGTCCTTTGAAGTTATGATGATCCTCCTCCTTCAGGCTTCCTAGTGCTGGTACTATACGTATGTGCCATTACTCTTGGCTTCCATAAGTCTTTTACACTCCTACAGTCCTCATGAGAATTGTGTGCTAAGTACAACAGACCTATGAGTGCTTTCAGTTCAGCTAGTGAGCGGTCATAATAAATACATTTTTTATTATATACATTGTGTCAACTTGAGGAAGCTTGGCTGGTTGGCTCAGCTTGTTCCGGACTATAGTTGCCCCATCCTGCCGGTTGTGGAGGGCCTGCCTTAGGATGTGATTGGTTCCACTCTAGGGCCAAATGGGAAACCTCAAAGTGACTCAGCACAAAAAGTGTATAAAAAGAGATGGGGAAGACTTTGTGAGATCCGATCAGCCCAGCCCTGCCCTGGCTGCTTCCTGCTTGGCCCAGCCCTACCCTGATTCCTTGGAGAAGTCCTCATCTTTGGAGGAGTTTGAGCTTTGCAGCCAAGCCACTTTGGAGGAGCTCTGCCCCGGCACAGAATTTGGGAGAGGCTAGATGTATGCCACAGCTGTTGCTCATCCTCTGCTCTTGATCATTTTCTGCTGTCTTGGAGCCAGGGGCATATGAACTGAAACCTCCACAAACTGTGAGGTAAACCTTTCCTTTCTTCATTTTGAGTGTGGGGCATTTGTCCCAGCAAGGAGTAAAAAGTAACTAAGACAATATCCATTGGTGCATGCAGAATGTTTAACTTACGTTTTGGCCTATGTGTATTTCAAAGTGTGTTGTAGCATTTTACTTTTTTATAATTTCCAGTGCTGAATGACAGTGCTGCTAGTCTGTCCAATATGTTTCACCCCTGCCAACATCTTCATACTTAACTGACCTAATTCTAATACAAGGTTGTTCCTTTTAACTGTAAGTTTATTTCACGTTTTAACTAGTCAAATATGTGCATACTTTGCTGTTTTCATCATCATCTTATGCAAAGAAGTCTGCATTTCCTGCTTCTGTATCAGTCAGTTCTTATTACATTTCGCTGTCATGGGAACTTTGACTCACAGGGCCAACGTCAAAGTCATCATAATCATCATCATCCATCCATACCCTCTTTTGTTAGGAGACTGTATATTTTGTCAGAATGGATTATCTTCATCACCAATGCATGAGTACTCTGATGATTTTCTTTTGGCCTCCTCCAAAATGTGTAAATCTGGTTTGGATGTGCTATATAGGTAATCTGGTGTACTTCTGCCAGAAAAAATCAAAAGGGAACTTTTTAAAAAAAACAAATCCTAGAGAGTGTGAGCTGTTGTGCCCTCCGTGATGCTCAGGTAAACATACACAAAACCAGTTAGACATTAATTGGGTGCAATTACTGTTTTGTCACTTGTACACAAGTGTACCCTCCTTGCCTCTCATCATAGCAAGCAGATAAATACATTATCGATTGCTTCCTGTGTCCCTCACAGAAAGATACTGAGATGTAGCTGGCTACTATCATGCCAATGGGAAAACTTACAGTAAAAAAGTAAGGGATGGGTCCCCTACGTCCAGTCTTTTGTCTCTCACATATTGTAAAAGTCTCATTTAGCCTTTCTCAATAAACCTGTGTGACTTTGCATAGCAACTTTGCATAGCAACTTCCTGCTTGGAGACCAGGCAGCACACTTTTACTTCCTGTCATTTGCATGATCTCGTGGCCTTTTCAGACTTTAATAACAATCTACATTTAACCAGAAAGGTTTCTTTAAAGATGGTACTGGGAATGTAAGAGGAAAGGCCATAAGCCATAATACGCAAAAGTAACCAAGATAATTTTAATCTATCAAATTTAAGATCTAGTGTGTTTTGCAACAAATAAATTCAGTTCAATTTTGTACTTCATAAAACAGGAAAAATACACTCATTTTTGTACTTCCATGAGTCTGATGAAAATATTCTTATAGGTGGAAAGCCCAGGCCTATCCATGACCAGGGACTGTTAATTCCAGATGACTAAACAGAGAAGGAATAAGAAGAAATCTTGCTTTGGGAACTGTGAAGCAACACATAAGGAGGAGAAATACAGTTAGCCTAGAAACAAAAATTGCTATGGTGTGTGTGTGTGTGTGTGTGTGTGTGTGTGTGTGTGTGTGTGTGTGTCTGCTGGGGAATGAACCCAGGACCTTGTGCATGTAAGGCAAAAACTTTACCACTGGGCCACATGCCCAGGCCTCCTCTGAGATTTTAGGAAAAACTTACACTTTTTTAAGAAAATGTTGATTAAACATATAATGTCAATTATATGTTGAAACTGAATATAATTTTGGTACCAAATAATATCTAATTATGTGAGTATGATACAAATATTTTTTTATCTTTGTAAGAACAAAGGAAGATGCCTTAGCAATCTTTTTTTTCTCTTCCTGTGGTTTTCCTTGTGTCAGATTCTATCGTATTTCTCTTAGATTTAAGCATAACCCCATTTGTATTTAAAGAAACACAGGGCCTGGAACATTTGTTCCAAATGGCAGAAGACAAACCTGTCTAACTTAAGCTAGAGTGTCCTTTGCAGCTCCTCCTACTAATTTCTCCTTCGTGTGCTGGGAATAGTTGAGTAGTCCATAAACAGTAGGTGAAGGGGTGAGCGGTTAAGGAAAGCAACCACTGTGACCTCCAGAACTAGCTATTATTTTGTTTCCTGCTGGGTCAGCATCTCCAAAAGGGATAAGATGGGGTGGCTGTAAAAAATGAATAGTTACAGTATAGCTTTAAAATGTTTATAGAACACCTATAAAATGAGCCCCGAGGCTCACTGAAAAGGCTGGCCTTTGGTTGAAGCATAGACTCCAGACTCCTGGCAGACCCCTTGCTCCACAGAGAGGCCACTTTCACACTCACTAAACCAATCCATCCCAGCCATTTCTTTCACCTTTTCCTTTGCCCTCTTAAGGATATGAATTAGGAACATCTCCCCGCAACAGACACACACATTCACACACCACCAGTGCATTACATTTGACTCAGAATTAATTAAAAACTTTCTCAAGTTGTTGGACCATGTCTGCAGATAGACCAGTTTTGATACGGCTGGCAAGTTATAATATTGGGATCTGGTTGGGGGTTCATTCCAAGGCTGTGGTGCCTGGCCTGATCCTAACAACTTCACATTGGTGGTTTGTGTGGTAAACGGTGAGAAAAACCACTCTTCTTACTCAATTTATAAGACACTAAATAAGGATATCTCTGAGAAGGATTAAATAAACCAAGAAATTACTGAAAAGGTGAGTGAAAAGACTGAGACTGTCTAAACCTTCAGGTCATGCAAAAATTATGTAATTCTTTTTTATTATTCATTTTATTAAGATGTATAGAAACTCAAAAATAGTTTTGAATGATATTTAAAATGCAGGATTATGCAATTAGATTAATCATTTCCATTTCTCACAAAATTTATGGCTGCATTGGCCAGAAAATTGTGTATCTCATTACTTACACATTTTTGAACAGTAATGGAAATGTTCTTGCTTGAATGATTTAAGCATATCAACTTTTTTCTCTACAATAATATTCTGGTAAAATGAACTATATTTTGTCTTTTATTTTATTTTATTTTTTTTGTCTTTTTGAGACAGGGTCTCGCTAGGCAGTTCAGGCTAGCCTTGAGCTCACTTTTGTAGCCCAGGCTGGTCTCGAACTCACACCGATCCTCCTGCCTCAGCCTCCCGAGTGCTGGGATTACAGGCATGAGCCACCACGCCCGGTTGTCTTTTAAATATATATGTCAGTCTGATTCTCTTTTAAAATTAATGATGATGATGAAGATGATAAATACTACACATCTTTTCAGCCTATTATTTTCGAATATGGAGCTGAAGTTCTGGTTGCTATCCTGGGAAATAAATTTCACATTTTGAAGAGCTCTCTTCTTGAACAGAAGTTAGAGCAGGTTATCACCTCTCCTTAAAAGACACATTTTGTTTTCAAGCCATTAGTGATGCATATGTTGGAACTTCAGAGTAGAATAATTTTCCCTTTCCTGATAGCAAGGAGTGAGGGTGATCCGGGATAAAAGGGGCTGCTATGACTTGATTCACACTTTCACTATTATCCACTATTAATAAATTTGAATTTCACTTAAACTCACTTCTTTCACTATGATTCTACACCAGTGTCTCCCCCATTCAATTCTGGAAAGATGAGTCAGCTTTGAAGTGGGCCAGTTTTTGTCAGATTCTTTATGCCTATTAAATACTCATCTATGTGTTAAGAAAGGAAATATCTCTACTTCCTGTGTTAGATTTGGATTAATAAATTCAACAAAACTGACAATCTGAGAATAAAAAACAAAATGACCTAAATAACACACAAACATGTCTTCCTATATTTATAAGACAGACATTTATATAACAGAGGTTAACTAATAATGACAAATTTGATGGAACCATAACAATAACCAATCTATATCACTCTTAAATGTAGAAGCAGATATTCTTAGGCTGGTGATATAACTCAAGGGCATAGGACCTGCCTGCTGAGCACAAAGTCCTGAGTTTGAGTTCTTGTATTGAAAAAAGAAAAACCAAATGGAAAAGAGGAGAAAAGAAACAGATATGCTTAGCAAGATGTTGAGATTTCATCATGAATAATCCAGGTTTGTTATTAGCCTATAAGGCTTATTTTCTTTTGGAAAACACATCAACAGAAATGTATGAACTAGGAAAAATCTCTTCTTGCAGACAAAGCATTTAACATTCAATGTACATTCTTTTTGGACACACTGAAAATGTTAGAAAAAAATAAGTAATTCCTTTTCTGTGATAAGGCACATCTTAAAAATATGATCATAAGCATAACAGCGCATCTTCTGAAGAATATTTTCTCCTGATAATCTTCCTATTTTCAGCCTCCCAAGCACTGGGATTACAGGCATGCACCTCCTTGCCCAGTCTCCATTGCCATCTCAGTGCACCTTGTGGATGGGGCTGGCAAGCCATGCCAGGGATCAAACCCCAGATTGATAGTCTATTGAAATCCTTTTATTAAAGTTATATTTAGATGAATAATACAGCAAGAAGACACAAAGTTTGAAAATAAAGTCAGCACCATCCATATACAGCGACCACAACCACAATCTTTGCTATATAGGAAAATCCTCAGCAGACTTTTATCATATATATATATATATATATATATATATATATATATATATATGAATTTAAAAAGACAATAGGAGAAAAATAAACACTATTTTTATTTCTATGTTGTTGAAAAGAAAAAATGCAAAGTGTTTACATATCACTGTAAAGTGTGTCAAAAATGTGAAATACTAAAATATTACTTAACACGTTCCAGCCAGTTGAACCAAAATATACATGCATGACTATCCCACTGGGTGGCTTGAACCGAATGTGTACTTCAAATCAGAACTGTGATGCAAAGAGGCATATAAATTCCATTCCATTATAAATGTGTGAAAAGTAGGTATGAAACTTCTGAATTGAAAATGAAAAAAAGCATAAAATAAAATAAGTTTAATTTGTTGGCGTTAAGTGACCTGAGACATTATGCATCATGATATTGATTCTCTTTAAATTGATGCTGAAGGGCCCTGCGGGATGGCTCAGTGGTTTAAAGCGCCTAGAGGCGGCTGCAGGAAGTGCCTAGAGGCGACTGCAGGGACCACAGTTCAATCCTGGCACCACACACTGCGCCAGCCATGCCCCTCAGGGCAGGCTGAGCAGGCCATAAAAATAAATAAACAAACAAATTGATGCTGAAGGGCAGGTGAGATAGCTCAGCGGTTTAAGCTCCTGCTTTGGCAAGAACAGGGACCAGGGCTCCATCTTTGGTTCCGAATACCTCGCGGGCTCTTCCTCGTGGGGCACGTTGAGCTGGGGACAGAAGCCAGGCATGATGGTGAATGCCTGTAATCCCAGTACTGGGGTGGCTAAAAGCAGGAGGATCACTCCAAGTCTGATCTGGGTAGTGAGACCTTGTACCAGCCACAAATGAAAAAAATCATTTGATGTAGATTCAGAACAACTCAGACCTGAATTTTAACAGGTGTTTCAGAACAGATTTTAAACATAGTCCACAGTGTACCATTATGAAATACGTAAATATGCAGATAAACATAAAATATAGCCGGGCGTGGTGGCGCACGCCTGTAATCCCAGTACTCGGGAGGCTGAGGCAGGAGGATCGGTGTGAGTTCAAGACCAGCCTGGGCTAAAAAAGTGAGCTCAAGGCCAGCCTGAACTGTACAGTGAGACCCTGTCTCAAAAAGACAAAAAAAAAAAAAAAAAAAAGAAAGCATAAAATATAAATACAGTGTTGGAAAAATAGTATTATTGCCTGATTTCAAGACTCACCATAAAACCATGGTAGTAAAAAGCATTTGCTTTGGTTTAATATACTAATGGTCGTATTCCAACTAGACCTTAGAACTTCCTGTAAGATGTAGAAAGTGCTGCATATGCTTCCGCGTGACTGAAATGTAGAGTAAACTAAGGGATGGAGAACTCCAGATGCAGATGGTGCTGAGCAGCAGATTTTATATCCAGGAGGAAACAAAAAGTGAAGAGGAAAGATACCTTTTCCTATGTTCTTCAGAGGAGCTTCAGTCATAGACATAACCTTAGAACTCTGCTTCAGCTTCTGGGTAGGTCCCGTTCCAGCACTGACTTCCTCTGTCCAGCATACACTCATTCTGGTGGTTCTGCGGGGAGCATTCTCGCTTCTTCCATCTGACTGGTACTTGATCCTCCAGTATCAGGCACGCGGGTGGCCATTTGAAATCTTCGGCCTCTGCTTTCTCCGAAGGCTACTGGTACTCTTCTCTTTCTGATCATGTAAAGGCTACTGAATAAATCTCATGCAATCATACATCATTTTGTATTGATTCTTTTCTAGTGAACACTAAAAAGTTTACAAATGTGCACTCACATAATCAAATATTGTCTTCTACACCAAGTCAATTCAGTGGGAAAAAAATGATGTTTTCAAATATGTTCTTGAAATCCTGGACAAATAAAAGGAAAATAATATTTTATTCCCATTTCATATTACATGAAAGTATTTCTTTAAAAAAATAATAACAGGCTGGGTGATAGCTTGGCAGTCTAAGCATCTGCCTGGAAAGCATAAGGACCCATGTTAGATCCCTTGTACAACATGCTATGCAGGTCCAAGAACCCCAGGCACGCTGTGCTTGCTGTCCACCGATACCTGGCCATGTGGAGCATACCTGTAATTTCAGTGCTGGGGAGGCTGAAACAGGATCATTATTGTGAGTCTGAGTTTTGTAGGGAGACTCTGTGCCAAGAAAATAAAAACGTACAATGTTTTTTTAAAAAAAAAATTCTAAAAAAATAAATAATTATATGATCAAAACCATAAATAGTGCTGGCAGTACATGATGGTAGAAGCCGGAATGTGTGACAAGGGAGAAAGAAGACATGCTGGTGTGATTGAAATTCTTCCTTGAATAGTTACGTAGATGCGTGCAATGTTAAAATTCATCAGAAGGTAGTTTCATGATGGTTTTTTTTTTTTTTTTTTCTGAAGACAAATTTTAGCTCAATTAACAACTCAATTGAAAAGGAGTTGATGGAAAATTTTCACTTGCAGGACACCTGCATGGAAATCTCAGCAAGTTGAAAATACATAGCACTAATTTTGCATTGAAAATATGTTTTGGTTTTGTGGAAATACGTATTTCATTTGAATTTAGTCAAAGGGAGGAAAAATCAATGAAAAAACACTCCTTAAGAACTGAAGTGTTAGCTGAACAAGTCAAAAAATTCAAATTAATTGCTATGTGTTGGGAGCTCAGCTATGTCTCTATGACACTAAAACATACAAATGGAAAGTAAAGCTATCCAGCTGTACACATGCTTTCCTACAGATTAGCAAATATTCTTATGTTTACATCTCTGAAGCTAGTAGTCCTTATATGAAGTTGAGTTTTGTTGAACTAACTCTATCCACACTGGAAAAAGATGAAAGCATTTTTGTGAAAGGAGGTGCCAGAGATAAAGTTGCAGTTTAGTATTAAGGGAGGCAAGCTGTAAGTAAATATTTTGGGTTTGTAAAGTAGACTTTTTAAAGACCTTCACAATGCAAATTAAAGTAGATTGTGTTTATGGCTGCCACCATACTATAAAAATTTCCTAACTTATATTTAGTAATTCATACATTTTCTGGCACCGTATGGGTTTGATTATTTATTTATTTATTTATTTATTTATTTATTTATTTATTTATTTAGTGCAAAGCCTACAGGGTCTCACTACACAGACTGAATTTGTAGTGATTCTCCCGTTTTCAGCTTCCCAAGTGCTGGGATTACCGGCATGAGTCATCACACCTAGTCTCAATCACTGTCTCTGGGCATGCCGGGGATGGGGCCAGCATGATGGGATGGGGCTGACACCTGTAACCCCTGAGTCTGCCTAAGCAGGTGTTTTAATCTCCTCAGCTATTTGGTTGGTCTATGAGTTTTATTTAAAACAAGTGCTTTTATTTTAAAATAACCCATGGTTAACTACCAGACTATCAAAAATTATACTTCTCTTTTTTTTTTTTTTTGTCTTACCTCTGTAAGTGAGCTGCCACATTTTAGCACCATAAGGGTGGACTGACAGGTAAAGAACTGTAGCATACCATATATGTATCCTTCTAATAGTTACTACCTTGTAGGTTAGTTTTTTGGCCCAAAGTATTTTCATAGCATTCATATAAATTTGTATTATGGAAATCTTTTTTCTTTACTTCAGGTTTATTTTTTCTGTTTGAAATAGTAAATAGTTTTTGTTGAAGTCTTTTAGAAATAGGTAGAGACTTAGCATGCTACTCCTCTGGGTAGCCTAATCTTTTATATTTATTTTGTGACATAAACCAGAACATTTCAGTTTTTTAAAAAACACTCTCTACACATTTAAAATCCTTTTGATGTCCAGGGTAAATATAGATGGCTCAAACAGATTTACTTCATAAATCACAGATACTATTATCTTAGGTTTCAGCATTTTAAAAGGAAAAATGGACACTATGCAGAGAAGCAGTATTAAAACTGTGTTTATGAGGTAAGGCTCAAGGTTAGTCGGCTTGGGTTGAAATTCTCACTGCCATTTCAACTGCTTGAAAGACTTTGGAAAAGCCTTTAAGCCCTCTGAATGAGTTTGCTCATCTTTAGCTTCATATTTTTTATATTTATATACTCAATAGTTTAGATTGCAAATTAAACATGAATATATTAAAAATGCTTAAAAGCAGTATGGATATAATAATTTTATTATGGTTTTTATTAAAAATAAACATCAGACATCTTGAAATTACGTAGGTGAAAACAACTTCATGTGGGATGAAATAACGCTGCAGAAGTTTATAGAGCTATCTTTAGAGGAAGTTGACTCTGGAAGAAACCTTAGATTATTGTCCTTGACTGGGTTCGAGGAGGTTTAATGTGCCACTTAATTAAAAACCAACTGAGAATCAGGATGCATGTTTCTAGTCCAAAGACTCCTTCAGGATTGTTGGAAACAATCTGGCATTCATAGTTCAAATGATATTTTTCTTTTTAGTGGTTTGGCTTCACTTCTGCATGAGATTAGCTAAACCTGCAGAACAGTCCAAATACTTAATAAAATAGTGAGATAGAAATAAAATAGTTAATTTTTATGCTTCAATATTTTAGAGCTACCAATCATTTTACCTTTTCTTTGCTAAAGCTACTTTAAAGATAGCCTTAAGGCACCAAACTACATGTTGAAATATATCCTCATCTCTAGTTGCCTAATTTGAAACATTTAAAAAATGAGTAGAACATGGCACACTACGCCATCAGGTGTCTCAGAGGTTTTCCTTTGCTTGAAGGTGGGGGGATATTGATTTTAAGATAATTTATGACTTTAAGACTCATTTGCTCATACGGTGCATATTGGCTTGAAATACTGAAGGTAGAAAACAACATATGAGAGAGTATTTGGTCGAATATTTGTGGGGTATTTGTTTTCTTTTTTCTATTAAGAGATGAGAAATCCTGGCCATAAGATATGTGTGTGCATGTGATAAACTAAGCTAAAAATGCATAAAGAAATAGTGAGATTGAGTTGAATGTTATGAGACACTGCTTTGGCAAGCATGATATAATTTTCTGCTTTGACACTACCAATTTTACTTGCCTTTAGATTTTCTTATCCTCCAACATGTGTTTGAGAGGTCATGGACATATTCTTGGGCACAGTATGTATAATCAATCACCTTTCTGGTTTTGGTGTCATGGAATTTTAACTATTTTATGATGTAATATTCTCTCTTTGATGTTATTCCCAAATACTGTTCTCCAAAATAAATCTTCTCTCTGATATACGTTCCCAACAATGAGCGTGTGTACAAATCCAGCAGTACAATGAAACAACTTCCAGGAAAGAACCTCTTGGAAAAACTTTAATGATAGAACAATTGCATTCCCTCTGTGTGGTCTACTGTGCATAGGTGTAACTTCATAAAAGCAGCTGTGAAAACAGTCTGCCTTCCTTATGTTTGGATACCTATCTGGGACCATGGAATAATGGGGGAAATAAAAACTCAAAAATGTAATACTGGTAGAGGAATATGCGGGGTGCATTTCTTCTTGTTTCAACTTACAAAAGCCAGATTGTATGTTGATTTTTACTTTCTTTCCTCTGGAATATATTTAATATATTTTTAGAAACCATATATTCTATGCATCACATTTCGATATGTAAATGGACTATTTTTTGTGGCTTAATATACAAGTTGTTTGATGCTGTAACTTCAGAAAGTGAACAGGAAAAAGGGCAATTCAACTCTAGCAGAACACTTCTTACGTATTTTTATTCTAGACTTGGACTGTTGATAGAAGTCATTGTTGATAGAAATCATTGATAGAAATCATTGTGGCATTTTATTTAAATCAATTATACATTTTTACTGAATGCCTTCACTCTTTATGCTAAGTGTATACTTTTGAAATATAAAGTTCATCAGTTTTACCCAGCAATATATTTTGGTAAATAAGAAAGAGCTTGAAATTAAACCAAACATGTAAAAATTTAAATTTTATTTCACTTATGTAAAACAAGAACCTGAGAAGATCTGTTGTTCAGTTTATATTTAAGATAAGAAACAGTTGGCATATCTGTTTACGTTTTTAGACAAAATATCTATAATGTTAAATACAAATTAGGTATTTGTTGCAACTATGTAAGTTTAGTGAAGAAATACAAGGTACAAGTAATTTTGAAGTGAAAATTTGTTACATATCCAAAATCTGAATCATGTCAGGTTCTCAATTAGAAGTAGCAGTAATAGGAAAGATTTAGGTTTTCGTGCACTGATTACCTGTATCTTGATAAGTCACTGAACTTTTTATAATTCATATATTTTAATTAGATATTAGTTAAAATTTGAAGCTTACCTGAACAGTATGGTACATTGAAAAGCGTAATACATTTCAAATTATAGTTAGGCTATCAGGAATAAATACATTATGAAATTGGAGTGAATGTTTTCACATGAATTTGTTTAATGACATAACCTGCATATTTGAGGGCCAACGAGACAGTTCAGCAGACTAAGTGCCTGATTATGCAATTGCAGGGACCAGTACTCCATCCTTGGCACCACATGCCCTGCCTGACAGCCCTGTATCAAGTACATTAGAAGACAAAACAACAACAAAAAACAAAGCAAAACAACAACAACAACAACAACAAAAAAAAAACACTGGCACATTTGGTTTTGATAACTCTAACTTTACTAGCCAACCAAAACCAAAAGCAAAATAGGGCCAGCCAAATAGCTCAGCTTATTAAAGTGCCTGCTTCGGCAAAGGGCAGTGGCTGGGGCTCAATCCCTGGCCTGCTATGCTGGTTCCATTCTCAGGGCACACTGAGACTGCGGTTGACACTGAGGGTGGTGTTGCATGCCTGTAATCTCAGCTCTTGGAAGGCTGAAAAGAGGAAGATCACTGCAAGTCTGATCTATGTAGTGATACTCTGTAGCGCCTGTACTACACGAAAGAAAGAGAAAGAAGGAAAGAAAGGAAAAGAAAGAAGCCGGGCATGGTGGCGCACGCCTGTAATCCCAGCACTCCGGAGGCTGAGGCAGGAGGATCGGTGCGAGTTCGAGACCAGCCTGGGCTACAAAAGTGAGTTCAAGGCCAGCCTGAACTGCATAGTGAGACCTTGTCTCAAAAAGAAAAAAAAAAAAAAGAGTTTAGTGGTACTTGAAAGATAATTTTGATAGAAAGATGCACTGAAATCAAACAACAAGCACCTGTTTTGCTGTAGGAATATAGTTTAGGAAAAATATATGTCCCCCCATTATTTTAAGCATAAGCAATCTCAAAAATAGATAAATCCTACAGATTTCACACCATTGGAGCGAAGACATATTGAAATATAAGAGTTTTAAAATTTTCTACCTCGTGTAATTTTCCTTTTTGCCTTTTATCTTTGTAAAGGATGATACCTGAAAGCAATTACTATAGTGGAATCAATAACTACCAACTATCACAGTGTACAAATTTTAAAAGTTAGAGAAGTCTGACTTTGTTTCTGTTCTTACCATAAACTTAGTTCAATAATATTAAGCTTTCTGGTGAACACATGTAGTTTAAGTGATGTAGACAGGTTTTACATTTTATTTTATTTTCCATTTGTCCCCATTTTCTGTAACCATATTATTTAGAGTTTATGGAGAAAGTCTCCAACCTCCATATTTTCATGCAACTTATTATAAGGCTCAATGTTTAAAGACATAGAATTTACAAATATGGCATTTTATGCTAAATAAAAAAAAGATAAGCAAATAGTGAAACTGAGTTTTGGAACAGGTTAGTAGGACAGCTACAACAGTTGATACATTGCATATTACTGTCACTGTAATAGAGCACAAGATATTGGCATGCCATCTTGGCTGAGTAATATTGGCACAAACATTCTTTTCAAGAGAATCTAGCTATAAAACTATCTTAGCTATCTTGTGCATTTATATAATTTCATTCTTTCTTTCTCCTTTCCCCCATCAGAGCCTGTCTTTCCTTGTTTTAAAAATCTATTTTTCTTTCTTTCTTTCTTTCTTTCTTTCTTTCTTTCTTTCTTTCTTTCTTTCTGCACTTATTTGGTATCAGGTCTCGCTATGCAGCTCAGATCCATAGTGACCCTCTTATCTTAGCCTTCTCAGCACAGGAATTACAAGTGTGCACCACCATCTGTGTTTCGGTGGCTGGCATATCAGAGGAGCCAGGACAGCATGTAGTACTGGGATCCAATTCAGGTTCTTCTGCTTGCCAAGCAGAACCTCAGACGACCAGGCTATCTCCCCAGCCCTACAGTCTTACTTTACTTTTGCAATTTTTCCACAGTTCACAATATCTACTATATGTTTAGAATTTTATTTTTACATTTAGTTCTCACACTAGTCAGACAATATGTTTATATATATATATATATATATATATATATACATATGGATCTGATTTATTTCACTTATAATTATGGACTTGAACTGTATCCATTTACCTATAAAAGTCTCTAGTTTGCCCTTTTTAATGACTGAGTAGGACCCTATTATTTAAAAGGTAAGAGATATCCTTTTATCCATTTCTCTATTCTCTCTATTTTCTCAGTTGTTTGCAAAATTTAGCTATTAAAGTTGTGCTATTATAAACATGAGTAAATGTACATCACTGTGGTATGGTATTTAATTATTTTGGGAAGATACCCAGAAAGGGAATAAACACTGGGAGTGGGGCTTCTAAGGAATTCTAAGGAATCTCTACACTGATTTTCACAGTGGTTGCACCAATCTGCACTTCCACCAGCATTGGCTAAAGACACCTTAGTCCTTGTAGCTCGTCCAGTGTTTGTTATTGGTTGATTTTTTTTAATGATAGCCACAAGTAAATACACTGTCTATCTTTTGCCAATTTGCTTGTGTAAGGTTGATTTCAGTCATCATTTGTTTTTCTGGAAAACAGTTTTCTTCTTTCTGTACAGGATCATAGAACTTCACAAAGAACTAGCCAAACAAGCATTTCTTGTTTCTATATTTTTCACTCAGGGATAAAAGTTCAAAAGAGAGTGTTTCTCAATCATGAGACAGAAACAAGTGCTACAATCAGTTGGGCAAATGGAAACCAATGCACTTCAGGTGCCTGTTGGGGGATTTCACTTTGTTCTATTTTGTTTTGCGATACAAGGTCATACTGTGCAGTTCAGGCTGGCTTTGAACATATTATGTAGTCCACACACGCCTTGGAAGTATGGTGATCTTTCTGTGTCTGCCTTCTAAGTCCTGAGAATGCAGGTGTGTGCCACTATACTCAGCTGAGGATTTCATTTTTGAGAGTTTGGCCTTACCACGTGGTCCAATTTTTAAGAGAAACTAAAAATGAAACTTTTTCATTGTAATATTCTGATTATTAAGTATTAGATGAAACTAGGTAGATATGACAGCTCACACCTATGATCCCAGCACTTTTGAGGCTGAGAAAGTAGAATGCAGTGCGGTGGAGTCTGCCTGACCTGCCTACTGAGGCTCTCTGTTTAATAAATAATAGATAAATCTAAATAGTTTAAAACATTATGCAAAAGAAATGAAACTTCAGTGGCTTGCTTGTAGTAACACTTGTCTCCAAGAGCGTTCAAGCCATGGTAAGAGTTTACATGTTCAAGCTATCTCAAATGAATTGGAAAATTATTTCTATTAGCAAAGTCAATGTTTCAATGATTGACTTGCTTTTATCAGACGCACTTCCTGGGTTCTGCAATTATTTTATAGATAATTTGCCATAGGGGCTGGGGAGATAGCTCCATAATACAATTGTCTGCCTAGGCAGTGCAAGGTCGTGAGTTCTGGTCCCACCAAAAAAAAAAAAAAAAAAAAAATCTCCCGATAATTTGTCATAGTGTATGGAAACATAACAGATTGTTAATGTGTGCCTTCTCAAGACAGCCACAGCATAAATTCCTATATCTATGAGGAATTCTTAGTAAGATTTTCTAGGAAAAGAAATTAAATATGTAGCATGAAACGTACAAATACAATGAAATAATAGAGGGAATACACATTTTCTGAAAAATGAGAGTATAAATTTTAGGATATATATATATATCCTAAACATATAGTTCTACCTTTGTTACACCATAATTCTTTCTTCCTTCCTTTCTTCCTTCCTTTCCTTCTTTCGTTCTTTCTTTCTTTCTTTCTTTCTTTCTTTCTTTCTTTCTTTCTTTCTTTCTTTCTTTTCTTTCTCTCTTTCTTTCTTTCTTCTTTTTGCTGGCTCAGCCTGCTCTGAGGATGGCGCTGGTGCAGCAAGTGGTGCCTACGGTTGCCAAAGCTTGCCTAACCAGACACTTTAGAACACTGAGCCATCTTGCCAGCCCCACACCATAATACTTTAAAGTAAGAAGAACTACGACTTTTTAATTATACATTTCAGCCAGAATTTGACTGCTTAAAGTTATAGAACTAAACTAAATGCATGACGAAAAACTTGTTGATTCCTGTATCTTACCTACTTAGAAGTGGAGACTTCTGGTCCTCACACCAAAGCTCCCTTGCTCCGTGGCTCTTATGAAGGTAGCATTCTTAAAGCACCGCTGACATGTACCACTCAGAGAAGAAATCTGGGAAGAGCAAGACGCAGTAAGTGGCAATGCATTTCAATTTCAGAACTGGTAGCCTAGTTAATGAAAAATCATGAAGGTGGCTTTTATGTTTTTTCATGTGCAGGGAACTAATTCCAACTCAAACTGAACTACAGATACCTCTGGATATAACTATGACCCACTGAGCTGCCTGAGTGAGCTTTCTAGGAACAAGCTATTACTGCTTATTTTTAAATTGTAAATCACTGGTTTTAAAAGTTGTCCTTTTGTTTTGATTGTCATTTCTGAGTCATATTTTCTCTTAAATGATTGTATTACTTATAAGATTTGTTTTTCTGCTGAAGATATTTTTATACCATTATATTTTACACATACACACGTATGCATGAATATATATATATACATATATATATATATATATATATATATATATATGATGTTTTGAATATGAATTTAACAAACCAAAAGACCCAATATGTAAGATCTTTTGGAGATGATAAAACAAATATTTTGATGAGAAATATTATATAATGCTATATCTCATTATGTCCTTAAACTGTTCCTTTTCTTTAGGTATTAAACTGTAACAAATATAAAGGAAGTGTCATTCAACCAACAACATGATACCAAATTACATTTTATATTTAAAATATTTAATGGCCAAATATATTCTTTGGCACAATAGAGAAATGTGCACATACACAATGTATGCATTTAAGAATAAATTAGGATTTTAAATTCAAACTTGCTTGGACAGTTCTTTGCCACACAAGAACTCACATATGTCTGTGGAAGTTTTGGCCGTGATAAACTGTGAACACCTGGCAAGCTACCATGATAATGATGGAAGGCTATATAAATCTGATATATGTCCCTTCTCAATAGGGAAAGCCCTTAGACTTTATGGAAGCAATAATCTAAAGGGCGTACATTTGACATTTTTAGGGCTGTTGCGATGGATTTACTCCTTGGCTCAAATGAAGTATCGACTAAGATTTAATAGTATAATTAATCCCATATACTTTTAATATTATTGTATTTCCAAAGTATTTTACTTCTTTAAATCACAGCAAAGAAATATTCTACTTCAGAGATACTCAAAAGTACTTCTTAAATAAATAAAAGATAAATAACACTTCATTGAATTATTCAGATTAACCTTCATTGAAATTTAATATCACCAGTTTTATAAAACAAGATTTAGACCTACAAACAGAAACAAATACAACATAGCTGTTAGCTACACCCAATTTTTTAAAAATTGCAAGTATTTCAACATTTTTAGATACCTTGATAAATATAAATATCTTTAGTTTGCCAGGTTAAATTTATCCATATATATTTTAAGGAGTTGTAAATGAAAATGTATATATAATTTATTTTATAGCTAATTTGTCATAGTTTATGAAAATATAACAGATTCTGTTAATTTGTTGCTGGTGGTGGTGTTACTGGGATTGAAAACAGAATTCACACTGAGGCATAGCTCCTCAATTATTGATCAACTGATTTGAGACAGGATCTTGTTAAATAGGCGTTATGGTTTGTGTCTAGCTGTTCCCCCAAAGCCTCACGCAGTCTTGAGGTTTGAGGTCTCTGGAGTTTGTGACTGATTCTTGATCCTATGCTGTGGTTGTGGGTGTGAGTGCAACAAAATCTGCATTTCAATGGAAGGAGAGGAGAGAGGCTAGCAGGAAGCAGCATCCCTTCCCTTTGCTTTTTGCTGTTTTCTGCGGCCATGAACTGCTGCCCTGTACCACGTGTCGGTCTGTGCTGGAGCAAGCTGAGTATGGACTGAAACTTCCACTGACTGTGAGCTAAATAAATCTTTCGTTCCTTAATTATGGGTGTTGGGTATTTTGTCCCAGAAACAAGTGAAGAGTAACAGAGATAGTGGCTAAGATGTTTTGTGCCTGGTTATAAACTTACAGTCCTTCTTCCTCAGTCTCACTACCTGATAAGCAACAGGCCACCACCTTCTGGTGCTGTAAAATTTTATATGTTGGTTTTAAATGTGAAACTTTACTCACTCTAGCAACTATTTTTAATAGGTTGTGATGAGATTTTTAAGGTTTGCAGTATATGATATTGTTTATTTCCAGACAGATTCACTTTTCCTTCTTCCTTTCTAATTTGGATGTCTTTCATTGCTTTATCTTGATCAATTCCTCTGGCTAGGATTTTCAGAATATGTGTAATAGATGTGGTAAGGTTGTATAATGTTATCTTCCTGAGGTTGAATAATTTTTTTTTATATAGTCTTATCCTCCCTTTTTAAATGTTAGTGCTGGTATATGCATTAAAACTAACAGAGAGTTAGCTTTGTCTTAAAAATCAGTTTCTAGTAATCTGAAACAACAGCAAAAGGAGGATTGATATATTTTCTTACACTGAAACTTATCTAGATTGGCCAAAATACATATGTAGTCTTCCAAAGGCAAGATGCTGAATATTAGTTTTCCTTCTTTTTAAATTAGTGAAGTATATAACTGTTACATATATAGATCAATACTCATGTAGCTATGGAGAAGAGAAGAAATGATATTAGAAACATTATTTTGTAAATATACTTAAGTCAGTTTTCTCTAATGCTATAAAACCTATATTACATGCTCGACAAAATAGGATATCTAATTTTTAAAAATAAAAATAGGAAGCCTATAATTTATTTCTACGTTTCAAAAACATTTATGAATTTAGTACAAATACAATGTTAGTCATTAATGTGTATTATTGTTTTATTTATTTATTTATATTATTTTTATAACAGTTAATACATTGCATAATGTTGCCTTCATCATAGTTGATAAGAGTACAAGATGCAGACATGATTTCTTCTCTAAGTATCATTAGCATAGAGCTTTCTTTGCATTACACAAAGAGAAAGTAGCCTGTATATAGAGTGAAACAGTCCATAACAATAGTGGATTATCAGCTCATCTGACGTTATTGAGGGCTGTTGACTTACAGCTTTTACAACTCAGCATATTAATGTGACTTTCCCTTTTTCCTTTTTTTATTGCATTTAACAAGAAATAACAATGTGACAGTTTCAAAACACATTAGTAGTACACTTTTACTATTTGATACAATGCATATTTTTGTGCTTTTAGTTGTTATACAGAGCACAGGGTGTAGATGTGATAATTTTTCAAATTATTATTGGTACAAAAAATTTCTCATTGAAGACAAAGTAGTTGTATACATAATCCAGTGTTTCATAATCACAGTGGGTTATTAGCAAAACTGCCAATAGTGGAAGCTGTTGGTTTAAGCCTTTTACAGCTCAGCGTACTAATCTGGTCAGGCTTTTCTGCTGGATGGTTAAGAACAAGATAGAGCAAGACATATGTTACAAAAAATATGTAATTTTTATGTCTGACAAGGTCAGTCAGCTCCTCTCAGATTTTACCTTGAAAGCCTGTACTGTGGTTTGCAATACTTTTGTCACTGTCAGCCATCTGGTTGAATCATGGCCATTGCGAGACCATTTTGCTCTTTGTGGAAGCCTGAAAGAATGTTTTCTCTCTAGGTCGGTGGTTCTCAACTTTTCTAATGTCATGACCCCGCAATACAGTTCCTCATGTTGCGGTGACCCCAAACCAAAAAATAATTTTGGTGGCTACTTTAAAACTATAATTTTGCTACAGTTATGATTCAGAATGGCTTTAGGCGACCCCTGTGTTTTGGTTGTTCAGCGCCCACTGGAGTCTCAACCCACAGGCTGAGAACCACTGCTCTAGGTGACTCTCCTTGGGCACACTGTACATCATCAGTCACATTACTTTGTGGCCCCATGATCTCCTTGAACAGAAAATTTGGGACTCCAATGAGTTATATACTCTTTATTTTTTTATTTTTTATTTTTATTTTGTTTGTGGGATCAGGGTTCGAACTCATGATCTTGTACTTGCCAAGCAGGCACTTGTGCCATGGAGCTATTTCCCTGGCCCCTGAAAAAAAATCAATGCTCTTACAGTACAGGTTCTTTTATGACCTTGAAGAGCTAGGGCCAAAATATTGGCTATACTCGTATCCTTTCTCTCTAATTATTTGGACTGACAACTTAAGTTGTTAAGCATCCAGAAGAGAAGCTTAATGATATTACTTCCTATAATTTAGGTACTTGAGCTTAACATTGCTATCTTTCTGAATATCAAACGCCTTAGCCATAACATGAAACATGGATTTTACATCAATTGTTGATATTCTAAACTTTAAAACCCCTATAGAATGTAAAACAAGAACAATTATGCATTGCTACATAGATATTTAGGAACTTAACCATTTATAAAATTGTAGTGTTGCACTTCTATGGTCCTTTTTTCCTTGTCTCACATTCTATTACTTTTTTTTCTTTTTTATTTTTAAGCAAAAATCTACTTGAAAGAATGTATAATAATTATCTACATGACATTATAAGCAGTGCATATTTAGAAGATCAGAATGGTAGGTATACCAAGCATGATTTTAATATTACACATTGCTATCCTCCAATGTATTTGCTTACCTCACAGATATCAGTATATATATAATCAGGGTGTAAATTCTACCAATTACCTCAATTACCTGCTAGTTTGAAAAACCTGTTGGAGATTTTTAGGACAATTGTCTTAACCCTCTTTTATATGTGCATGCATGGTTTTGCCCCTACCATGTTTCCTAATTTTTCTCTAGCTCTCTCTTCATTGTTTGATCCTTAAATTCTCAGTTTTAATTTAACTGTATTATACCTTTCCATTTTTATTTCTTCTTTTGAGTTCTTATATTAGGGAGACTACATGATATTTACACATGTAGGTATGGTTTGTTTCATTTATGAGTATATGTTCAAGTTACATCCAATTATATATAAAGGCTTTGAGTATGTCATTCTTTATACCTGAATAATATTCCATTGTATAGAAACACATCTTTTTCAACCATTCTTCGGATGGGCATTTTGGTTGTTTCCAAGATTTGGCTATCACAGATCATGTTCTTATAAACATGGGTACACAAATATCACTATGATATGATCATTTCAGTTCTTCTGGGAAAATTCCCAGTAGGGGGATAGCTGAATTGAATGGGATTTCCAGACTTAGGTTTGTAAGGAGTCTCCACACTGCTCTCCATAATGGTTGTACCGATCTTCATTTCCACCAGCAGTAGAGAAGAGTTCCTTTTTCCCCACAGCATCTCCAATATTTGTTGTTGGTTGATTTCTTTATTATACTCATTCTTTTGGGGGAGAGATGTTATCTCAGTGTTGTTTTAATTTACGTTTCACGGATGACTAGTGATGTCAAGCATTTCTTCATGTATTGATAAGCTTCTGGCATTTCTTCTTCTGAGAAATATGTGTTCATCTCAGATGCCCATTTCTGGATTTGGTCTTTAAATTTTGGGGCCTTAATATTTTTTAGTTTTTTGTAAATTCTAGATAGAAGACTTTTGTCTAAGTACTTGTTAATGAATATTTTTTCAAAATTTGTGGGTTCTCTTTTAACTTTGTTGGTAATTTCCTTTGATGTGCAAAAGCTTCTTAGTAAGAAGAGGTCCCAGTTGTTGATTCTTTCATGTGTTACACGTACAGTTTGATTTCTGTCCATGAACTGCTTTCCTATCCCAATTAATTGTTCACAAGTTTCATACTTACTTTAAATAGATTGAAGACTATTTTGTTTGATTTTAGGTTACTGATATTTTTAATTATAAAAACAGGTTATATATAACTTTGGTCTTCTGAGCTGCCTTGGCTTAATTTTATCTTTCCTGTTCTTCATTTTGGAGTGCATACCACAGATACTGAGTTTAGCCTTATTATCCATTTTCTTTCTCTTAACAAGAATTGTAAGTACTAGAGATGTTTAAGTAGGATTAGTGTTATCAGCCACAGACAGCTTCACTTCTTGCTAAAAATAGAAGAGCAGACTCTAGATTTCTCTCTTGTTTTCCATAGCCTACAGAATTACTAATAAATCATTATTGGTTTTCCATTTTACAAGGTCCTTTTAATAAAATAAGAACTCCAACAAATATCCCTTAATTTTGAAGTGTGTAAAGATTCTTTATTAATGATTTCATTGTTGATTATGGGAAGAAAATGTTAATTTTGCATAAATCCATCAGAATGGACACTTGAGTCAGTTACACCCTCTTGAAAGTCATAAAATTATCTTTTCAGTAGCTTATCTAATATTTAGAAATGGCATATGTGACAATCATATTCTGACTAAAATTGAACAGCATAATAGATGAAGACAATTAGACTTCTGTTCCAGCTAAAAGCAAGAACAAAAAAATAGCAAAAAATGCTGTTTCTTCTTGTGACAGCTAGTTTTCTATATAATACTTATCTCTGTCTTATTTCTTTTTTATAGTTTAATAATTTTTATTCCTTTTAATAAGAGATAACGATATGAGAGTTTCAAAACATGTTAATAGTACATTCGCAATAATTGACACATTGCATATTGTTGTCCTCATAAAAGTTATACAGAGCATAGGGTGTAGACGTGATAAATTTTCTAATCAATATTGGTAGAGAAAAAAAAGAAGAAAAAAATTTTCTTATCTTTGAACTAAGAGGAAGTAGTTGTATACATAGTCTAATGTTTCATAATGGCAGTGGTTTATTGGTGTAACTGGCAGTGTTGAAGGCTGTTGATGTAAGCTTCTTACAGCTCACCATACTAATCTAGCTCTATGTTTTATGCCTCATAATTAAGCTTTTCTGATGGGTGATCCAGCACAAGTTAAAGCAGGACCTGTCTAACAAAACTTTCATCATTTGTGTTTTCCAAAGTCAAATCTCCTCAGGATTAACTTTGGAACCAAATACAGTGCTTTGTAGAACTGTTGTCAGTGTCAGCCACTGGAAACTCTCTTATTTCTTAATCAAAATTTTAGTGTTTAGTTTTAGTGACATACTAAGATATTTTACTGTTTCCCTTGAAGTTAGTGCAATTTTGGAACTTCAGTGGAAATGGAACTCTTGTGTCAAATTTTCCAGGCATATAATTCAGTGATAAAGTCTATTCCTTTTTTTGGATTTCTTTAGATGTGAGCATCAGAAGAAATGTAAGAAATCAAGAAAAGTTGATGAGTACAGACTGGCACATGGAAAATTTGGAGGAAACAGAAACAAAATAGAATGAGTTTTTTTTTTCAATTTTTTTAAGGCTTGTGTGATGTTTGACCATGATTGTCAACTTGATTGGATTCAGAAATTATTAGCAAATCAGATTAACACAGACTGGTTGTGTTAGAGGTTACTTCTAGGGAAAGTGGGCATGTGAGATATCAAAGGGAAAAGGGACTTCCACATGAATTTGGGCATAGATAGTAGAGTAGTGGACAAGCAAGAACAAAAACTGAAGGAGGGAGCCCCTGACTCATACTCCTCCCCTCTCTGTCCCTGCTTAAGATGAGCAGATTATTCCTCCATGCCTTTCCACAGAGATACACCTGCCTCACAGCAGGGCTAGAAGGAACAGAGCCCAGTGACAATGCATGGAAACCTCTGAGTCCATGAATGAAACTAAACCTTATTTCCTTTGAATTGTTATTATAAACATGTTTTTTTTTTTTTTTTCACAGTGACAGGAATCTGAGTAGCATAGAAAATTGGTGCAAAGAATGAGACCATTGCTGTGACTGCATATGGCAGTGTGGTTCCAAAACCTTGGAACAGGTGTACAGAAGGATTTTTGAAAGCTTCTAAAACGTGGGCCTTGAGAGGCCGGGTGTGGTGCACGCCTGTAACCCCAGCACTTGGGAGGCTGAGACAGGAGGATCAGTGTGAGTGTGAGACCAGCCTGGGCTACAGAAGTGAGCCCAAGGCCAGCCTGAAATGCATAGCGAGACCCTGTCTCAAAATAGAATAAATAAATAAAACAAATGAGAAGCAAAATGTGGGCCAGACAAGTTCTACAAATGTGTGGCTGGTGAGATAGCAAAGTAAACTAAGCACTTGCTTATACAAGTACTGGAAATGGGTTCAATCATGGCACCACATGCTGCACCAGCCCCACCCCCAGGTGCTCTGAGCCAGTCACTAAGACCTAGCACTGCAGCACATACCTGTAATCCCAGTGCTGGCAAAGCTAAAAACAGGAGGATCACTATGAGTCTGAGCTGCGTAGTGGGACCCTGCGCCAAATACACCAAAAATAATAACAATAAAAATTTTAAAAAATGGTTTAAGTACAGGATAATGGTGACAGCTCAGAAGAGCAGAATGTGGATGGGAATGTAAATAGTAAAGACTATATTCTTGATGTTTATAGATGGAAATGAGCAATCTGTTAAGAGTTGGATTACATGAATTCATGTTACACTCTGCTGGAGAAAATACCTATATTTTGTGCATGCTTTGAGATTCTGTGCATTTTGAGCCGAGTCAAAAATTTGAAGATCAATTTGTCTGGCATAAAGAATTCAAGGAGGCACAGTATAAATTGTAACCTTGGTTTCTTTTAGGTTGTCATTCTCAGATATTTATGAACAGTGATTTAAATTGATGAATGTGGTTCCTATGCACTTCTCCTGGCCAATATCTTTGGTTGATGTTGCAAAATTATCACAAAAACACAAGAGTTAGCTGGGCGTGGTGGCCCACTCCTGTAATCCCAGCACTCGGGAGGCTGAGGCAGGAGGATCGGTGCGAGTTCGAGGCCAGCCTGGGCTACCAAAGTGGGCTCAAGGCCAGCCTGAACTGCATAATGAGACCCTGTCTCAAAAAAAGAAAAAAAAAAAAGAGAGAGAGTTATTGGCTCTTAGATCTCCATGCAGTTGCAACCATGGCAATGTCTGAAAATCAGAGCCTAATGAGGAGTTGATATAAATGCATCATGTTGAGCCTTATTTCAAATATCCTGCCTTTTCCCTCCTTGAAAGCTGGAAATAAACCCAAGAAGTATATCTATGGTAGGCTGGTTTGGTGTTAGTAAAACAAATAACCCTTGATGTTGAGGGGAGAAAAACTATTCTGACCATGACGCTCCCCTTGTCTGTTCTTTAAACTCAATCTGCATGCACCTATGTGGGCCTCTTCCCTCTGCCTCATAACAGTCACTGTATTAGGTAACTAAAGCTCCCAGGAAAAGCTAACAACATATCTAAAATGATTTTCACATTGTTCATGATAAATACATATACAGGTTATCTTAGAAGACAAGGAAAATAATAACATCTTAAGATACAGTATTATTTTAATAGTTTTATCATGTTCTTTAAGAATTGCGAACTTTCAAACTTGAAAATTTCAATGATATCACTATATACTGAGTATATCACCGTGTATCACAATATAAAATCTAAGCTTCAAATACATCATAGACAAACCAAAATTATGTAACTTAATATAATAAAATTTAGAGATAACAGGTACTCTAGGAACTGGAATGTCAGATGAACGTGTAACCAGATGTGAAAGACAGAGGACTGAATGCCCAAAATTTTATAATACTGCCACTGATATCAAGTAAAGTGTTTCCAAGAATCACAAGGCTTTCAGAAAGGCAAAAATCATAGTTATATTTAAATAATAATGTGTTTTAAAATGAATGAAAAATAAAACAAAGAAACCAATATTTGATAAATTCTAAACTTAAGGTAATATGCACACTTGGAATAGACGAAAAATATCTGATTCAAATCCTTCCAATTGTATTTAAGAATATTGTTCCCTGAAAACCTAAGGATTAAGCAGGTATAGAGGCCTGGAGTTTGGTCCTCAGGCCTCTGGTTCCCCCCATGCCCTAGGGGCATCCTGAGATGATAATTTAGATTGGGCATGGTGGCACGTGCCTGTAATCCCACCTCTTGGCAGACTGTGAGCTGACAGATCAATATGAGTCTGATCTAGTAGTGACCCTGAACACCTGTAGGTCCTTCCTTAAAATAAAATAAAATAAAATAAAATAAAAATCTTAAGGATTTATCATATAGAGGCAAAACATAGGCAATCCATACACTCAGTCACACATGGTATCTTAACCAAAATGTACTTGACCTCCCTTCTATTTTGCTCAGAAAAGTAAGGTTTTTTTTGTATGTAGTTTAGGGTCTACAGGATCTACAGGGTCTCACTACACAGATTGGACTTATAGTGATTCTCCTGTTTTCAGGTGTGGGTGCCACCACACCCAGTCTCAAGAAAAGCAACTATTTCTCTTGAAAATTCCTCCATTAAATAAGATTTTTTTTTAACGTGTTTAGTACAAGAACTACAAAGTCTCACTACACAGATTGGTCTCATGGTGATCCTCCTGTTTTCAGCCTTCCAAGAGCTGGGATTACAGACATGTATCACATGCTCAGGCTCAGTTGCCACCTCAATGTGCCCTGGGGGTGGGCCTGCACCTCATGCTGGAGATTGAACCTAGTTACTGCCTCTGCATAAGCAGGCAATTTAATCTACTGAGCTCTCTGGTTAGTCCTAAATAAGAGGATTTTGACATACAATTATGAAAGCTAGAATGATGTAAAATGTTTATTAATGCAAGTATTCACAATTTGCCTATGCTTTCCTAAAGTGTGTGCCTATCTGAGTTTATGTTAAGCAATTTACTTAGGTCAGCTTACATAAGTAAATTTCTTGTAGGATTTCAATAGACTGCCAATATGAACATGACTATCAA
This sequence comes from Myocastor coypus, assembly GCA_004027025.1. Lineage (NCBI taxonomy): Eukaryota > Metazoa > Chordata > Mammalia > Rodentia > Myocastoridae > Myocastor > Myocastor coypus. Next base: position 53,526 of record PVJA010009615.1, read on the forward strand.
GTTGGCAAAAATCATTTTTCCCCATTAAAAGTAGGAAATTCAAAATTACATATAATAATAACTTCAACTCAAAGTCAGTTAAATAAAATATTGTACTGATATACCTATTGGAGAATCATTACTAGACATTGTAAACTAAAATAATAATGTACCAATGTTGAATATTTACAGAAAAATTCTCCAAATATGAATTTTTTTCCAACATTGCAATACATTCAAACCAATTAAGACTGTTCTCTGTAATAAGGTGAAAAATTAGGAAAGAATTTGATGCAAAACTGATTGTGGTTAGGAAATCAGGAGCTAACGTTTTTACTGAAAAAAGCAAAAAGGGACCTCAAAATTATATCCCTTAAGCCAAGGATATGACACAGTAGCACAGTGCCTGCCTAGCAAGTGTGAGGTCCTGAGCTTAATTCCCAATATGAAAAATAAAATAAAATTGTAAATAGATCTCATCAAAAATTCAACACTTAAAACAGCACGATGACCTCTTCTAAGACTGTCTGGGAATATAATCTCATATCATAATCACAAAATCGCTTTGTAATTCAAATTTTAACATTTTCTATGTGGGCTTGTTCTCCTTGGGTATCCAAAGGAGAACCAACACTTTCAGGATTCCAACACTTTCAGGCTGTAGCTTTCCTGCTTCTGGGGTCCCAGAATAAAGTGGGAGAACTTCAGACCACAAAACATAAATTCAAACTTCTCATTTAGAATAACGCATTTCAGGGGCAGGGGAGATAGCTCCGTGACACAAATACCTCCCTGTAAAGTGCAAGGTTGTGCATTCAAACCCTGGTCCCATAAAAAAAAAAAAAAATCAGAATTCCCTAATCTCTCCACTATCATTATATGTTAGGTACCAGGAGCAACTCTCTTTTCTTCTTCGTGTTGCCTACATTTTAAAAATAATTTGCAAATAGTAGGCTTGGAAGCTCAGAAGTGTGCTACAGTTGAATCTTTTGTAAGGTCCTAGAGTTCTAGTAACCACATACTATGATAGGTTCATGAGTTTGCTACTGGGCAAACAATATATTATTTTTTAATCTTAAAGTTCAATATAACAGAATGATCATACCAAGCATATAATATCATTTAACATTTGTAAAATTCTCTTTTGCGATGGCAGACTTAATTTTTTTTAAGTGGATGTGTTCAGGGAAACCCAACAAACAAAACAAAACAAAACAAAACAAAACAAAACAAAACAAAACAAAAGACTATGTTTCTTCACCTCAGTATTTTTCTTTTTTTCTGGTATTGAATGTATCCAAAAAAGGCAAAGTTGAGCTACCACAAGAAAGGCTTTTGTACTGAAATCTTAGACCATGCACAAACCAGAACCTACTGGAAACTTCACGGGAACAAACCATTATTCAAGGTTTCCAGCAGGAAGAACCTAAATTCATCACTTGAGTCAGCAGGTGACTCAGGAGCATCCAAAACTGCATATAGTTTTATTATTATTTTAAAGGAGGCCAGTTATGAGATCATTATAAGAAATTTGTTTCCCAGAATACTAAGGCTAAATCTAAAATTTCTGAAAACAGCATTTTCTTTCATTTTCTCAAGTGTTCTATAACCACAAAGTGTCTAGAAATTTTATAACCTATTCTTACTGTACCTCAAACTTTGCCAAGGCCTTTGTTCTAATGGGAAACTATGGAAAATTTGACCTTTAGTTGCATGCATCTTTTCAGTATATGTAAGCAGATAATTCAATGCATTTTGTAAACTCACACTGAAGAAAGAAATGCGTGCTGAGGGTGGTGGCACATGTAAGAAATCCAGGGCTCTAAGAGACGCAGGCAGAAGGATCCTAAGATCAAGACCAGCTAGTGCAAACTGACAATAAGACCCTTCTCAAAATAAAAATAAATAAATAAAAATGAAACAGACTAGGGCGATAGCTCAGTGCAAAGTCCAAAAGTCCTTTATATAAGTCTCAGGACCAAGGGGAGGACCGTGGGAGGAGGTCAGCCAGCAGGCTATGTGGTGAAAGGGAAGGCAGATCGGCAATACTCTGGTGACTTGGTGTCTGTCCTGCACGGACGAGATCTTCTTCTTTTATCACTGTCTTGTCTTATTCTGTCAATTGGACCTGTGTTCTATTGCATGGCTGCACTCATCGTTTTCGGATACCCTTTCTGTCTTCAGACTTCCAGAGAGGTAGGCAATACTCAGCAATTCTTATTCTCTTCACATTGTACACAAGTACCTTTTCTATGAAATACAATTTTAAATGTTTTTAATGAACAGAAAGAAGAAAACTAAATAATGAACTTTGCAGAATTTCACCTCAGCACAGTAAGAGAGCCATGTTTTATGCTATTACAGTCCCAGTTTTTCTGCAAACTGTGTGAATACCAGTGTTTGTCATTTTCTTAATCCAAAGCCAAGGTTCAGTCTGAATAAATATTTCCAGGTTTAGTTTGGCTCAATTAAATCACCAAATAACTTCCTCTAACTGAAGTAATTTATGGAACTCCTTGGCTTTTTTTTCTTCTGGAATTTTATCTATTGGTACATTTACATAATAATTTTAAAATAATTGCTACCTTAGGTTTTACAAAAATTGGTTCCAATCATGCTTGCCTAATACCATCTGTGCCTAATATCCATAAAGCTCTACTGATCATCTTTGCTTGTATTTCCCACTTGAATCTTATGCACATGTATGGCTCATGAGCTTTTTGACTTTATAGATTGACCTCAATGGCTTTTGTTTAATTATTACTGTTAATATTATTACTATTATCATTTAATATTTTGACTGGCTTAGCCTGTCCTGGGGATGGGGACAGCATGTGCTGTCCCCACACCCACACATATGGGTATAGCACAGCATATGGTGTCGGGGATCGAACAGAGGTCCCTGTGGTTGCCTAAGCTTGCCTAAGCAGGCACTTTAGGTCGCTGAGCCATCTCATCGGCCCTGTTTAGTCACTTTTGTTTTACCCAAATATTGCTTGTGTGTGTGTGTGTGTGTGTGTGTGTGTGTGTGTGTGTGTGTGTGGTGCTGGGGATTGAAATCAGGACCTTGTGCTTGCCAGGCAAGCACTTATTCTACTGAGCTATCTTCCTGGCCCCCCAAATCTTACTTTTAGAAAATATGACATTGGTGTTTCTTTACCCCTTTAGGTTATTATCTGCTTCATATACTGGATTTTAAGTCTTTTTGGGCCAGATAATCAGTCTGTATTTCTGAAGGATTAGCACTTTACGTAACATGAATAAATTTGTAATTTTTTTTTCCTGTGCTGGGTGTGTGTGTGTGTGTGTGTGTGTGTGTGTGTGTGTGTGTGTGCTGTGTGATAACCCTTACAGCCACGTTAGTGATCTTGAGCATAATTTATCATTACTAATGAGAGGAATAACTGTTTTACTACACTTCCTTATCTCTGCCACACCTATTTGCGTCCCTTTTGTCCTTGGAGAATGATATGTCTAACCATAATGCTTCCAGTGATGCTAACTTCTCCCAAGTATCCGGACATCACCAGTGGTGGGATCTGTGCAACTAATTCCAAACAGATCACTGTGTTGTAGACACCTACCCAAAATGAACACCAAAGTTTCATGTAGCATTTCCAGTCAATGATTCCCATCTGGAGAGCCTTAGGGAAAGACAAACAAGGACCAGAGGGTTGGCACATATTAGGAATTGCTGCCTGACAACCAGAGGTAAATGCCAACATCTGTCCAGAGGTCAAGTGACCTTATAGTCACTACATCACAGCTGTCTTCTCACAAGTGTACCTATCTTCACAGATAAACAAATCATTGAAAAATCCTCAAAACTGTAACCAAGTAAAAATAAACTCCTTAAAAATATTCCAAATAACAAGTAAAAGGAAGAGGATTCAAACTCAGAAATTAAATGTTTAATTGCCAATGCTACATAATAATTATGGAACGGGAGATGGCTCCAATTGTAGTTTAGGGCTCAGTCTAGTCCTTATATCTATAACCTACACTTGCCTTGTTCTGTATGGCATGAGGCCTTCCATGGTGAGACTGTCTAAACTTCATGACAGCCAGGTATAGTTTTGTTCCTTGCTATTTCCTCATTGTGCACCAGTACCTGGGATTTGAATAGACATTTTGCTGAAGAAGACAAATGAATAAACAAGATACACGTACAGATGCAAAAAGGCTAAGGCAATAGGAAAATGCATTTGAAAATCACAGTGAGATACCACATCATACCAAGCAGAACAGTTATCATCAAAACTGATGCACAAAGAAAGTATTAATAGAGTGTGTCAAAACTAGAAGTCTTATAAACAGCACATGGAAAGCCGGGTGTGGTGGTGCAAGCCTGTAATCCCAGAACTTGGCAGGCTGAGGCAGGAGGATCAGTGTGAGTTCCAGACCAGCCTGGGTTACAAAAGTGAGCTCAAAGTCAGCCTGAACTGCATAGTGAGACCCTGTCTCAAAAAGTATAAATAAATAAATAAATAAATAAATAAATAAATAAATAAATAAATAAAATAAAATAAACAGTACATGGATCAGAATACAAATAGGACAATAATTATGGAAGAAGCCTGGACAGCTTCTTAAGAAGTAAGACAAATTTGCTCCACAGTTCTGATTAGAGATGTATACGCAAGATATATAAGTCATATCTCTACATAAAGATGTATATAATAACATTCATGGCATCCTGATTTTAAAAAAGGCCTAAACCAGTAAATGTGAACAAAATTTACTCTACATATGCAGTGGAATATTACTCAAATGTACAAAGAAGCACATTATTGATGGTACGCTAACATAGATGAAACTAAAACATGTAAGACTAAGTAAAAGAGACCCAAGGCAAAAATGTTCCCGCATGTATGGTTATTTTAAAAATACAATGCTGAACAATAACATAAAAATTGATTTAAGATTCCCAGCTCTGGGAACAGAAAAGGAAAGTGAATATAAATGGGAAGGAGATATTTTGGAACATTCTGATATTTAAAAATCAGGGTGTGAATGTTTGCCCTACTTCACCAATTCATACAAATAATTTAATTTTACCCATAAAAACGCGAATTTTAAGGAATGCAAGTTAGACTCAACCAAGCTGCTAAAGATGTCAGAGACTGATGCAGTGTAAAACCACAAAATAATTTTTATAAATCAAAGTATAATTAACTGTTGGACTTAATTAAAACATTATATGAAAATAAAAAAAATAAAACACATGCAAGTTTATATGAGTTACACGGAAATACTCATAACATTCATTACATCACAGCTTACTTTACATATAATGTATATGTATGTAGGTGTGAACAATAATGTTCTACATGTTTGTGTGTGCCTATAGTGTCTACATATGCACTTCTACAATCCAGATAATATCTTGCTGTGGATGAAGTCATAGCATTTAAAATATATGTATGATATTTTTGATGCGGCTATAAATGAGAAAGAGCACTCGAATGAAGATTCCATTACAGCAATCGGTTCCAGAGAGAAGAGTTTGCCCTTCTACCGTTCATCCGCACATTCAGCCACTATGTCTGGGCAGATGAGGGTTTAATGAAGAGGTGCTTCTGTAGTCTTACTGAAGTAGTCAGGTGACCAAAAGGCTGCTTAGATTTGATGGTCTGCTGAAGATATAAGCTCACGAGGCTTCTGCAAAGTTTCACTAATCTATGTCACAGTGTCTGCTATGTTCTTTTCCTCTTAAGGTAGCCAGGAACACTACGAGCAATTATTTCTGATAAAAATGCAAAGCAGTATAACTTCATAACATGATGAAGCTATTCATATGGCAGAATGGGAAAAACTGGACAACTCTGAGACCATGGTAGATGCTCTTTATAGACAATAAAAGAGTTTCATATGACTTTGAAAATACAAGATGGGATTTGAAGTTGTCATTATTGGAAATATGCTTTGTTAACTGAGCTTTGTTTGGAATCTCCACCTAAAAGATTAATCTTTTTTTTTTTTTTTTTTTTGTTCCACATTAAAAATTATCCAACCATCACCATTTCTTCCATTAGGAGAAACTAGCGAGTCATGTTAGTGAGCTCCTGCTTCTACTTTTAGACATTGTTTTTTGTTTGTTTGTTTGTCTTTGTTTTTTAAGTGGTATAGTCAGCTAGCAGCTACTGCACTGAATAGATGAATGAAACAAAGGCGCAGGTTTGTAAGAACATGTTCCCTGAGAACAAATGGTCAGGCTTCTGTCCTTCCCTACCTCTCTGGTGTGAGATTATTGCAATTCAAACAGTTTTTCATCTTCTGCATTAGTATATAATTAAAGATGGCATTACTCAAAGAGAGAAAAGGTCATCAACATAAGTTTATTAGATTTATTTTTAGAGAGTAATTGAGTGAGTGAATGAAAGTCCATTTAATGTTATCTGTAATTTAGGCTTTTGTTAACTGATTTCCTTGGTTATAGTTCTCTCAAAATAAAGCTCAGAGTGCTTGCCATGCGTAGGGAGAACTACATCGGTGGTAATGAACTGGTCAAGGATATTAAAATATTCTCTTCTCATGCTGCTCCAAGAAACTATATGCCAAAATTTACTAATTGGGTATTTGCTCTCCAAATTATTTACATATCTGCCAAAAGCGCTTTTG
>PVJA010009616.1:0-22067 GCA_004027025.1 Myocastor coypus
TTTTTTTTTTTTTTTTTTTTTTTTTTTTTTTTTTTTTTTTTTTTTTTTTTTTTTTTTTTTTTTTTTTTTTGGTGGCTTAGCTTGCCTGTGGGGGTCAAACCACCATCCCCTTGTTCTTTTCATGTTTTCTCTTTTCTATTCTTTTCTTTTGTCCTTTTTTCTCTTTTCTGTCTCTTTCTCTTTCTCTCTTTCTTTCTTTCTCTCTCTCTCTCTCTCTCTCTCTCTCTCTCTCTCTCTCTCTCTTTCTTTCTTTCTTTCTTTCTTTCTTTCTTTCCAGGGCCTTGCCCATGTGAGGCAAGACTTCTTCAGAACTATATCCCTGGCCTTGTTCATTTTTTTCTTAGACCTCAAGCTTGTTTAATTTCCCCTTTCCCTACAAAACTTAAGATGCTTTAACCCAAATAGAATGATTTGCCTACTTGCTCTTACAGGTGTAAAGAAAGAACACAGTGACTCTCTTCTACCCCGTATGAGAAGCCTGTCCTCTTGTCCTGTTGAGTTCTTCTGCACAAAGGCAATGATTTATTTCACAAAATGCCACATATTAACTGTAGCTTTTAATTTGTGTGACATGAAGGTGAGAATGTAAGCTTAATTCCATGCAGCTCATGTACCTTTAGGTATTTGAATATGTGCTTATGTAGAGATACACATCAGCTTTATCCAACTGTACCCAACACACACCCACATTGACTCCTTTGCTCAGTTGCAAGGACATATCACTTGTTTGATGGAAACTTCACAATTGATCAAGATGGAAAATATCCAGATTTATGAACTGTTGCGGTAGGAGAAATTGAATGAATGGGGATTCTGTGTCTAGCTGCACTGACAGAGACAGTTAGCAGGGCTCTTTTTAAGAATGCATAATTTCTGTGGCTGAAGAGCAGCAGGCTGATTAAGAAAGGGATTACCAGTGGCAGACCTGGAGCAGTGAAAGGAAAGAGGAGCATGGTGTCTGCTAGCTCCCGCATTCCTGGGGAAGGTTTTTGGAAGTCCCTAGTGGACATCAGAGTTCAGAGTCTTCCACTGTTGTAGGAGTTCAAACTCCTCAAAGAAATGAGAAGGTCATACTGCAATCAGTTATAGGCACCAGCCTGACTTTGTGAGTTTCAATTCTTTATATTCGAAATGGTAGGACTATTACACCTTTAGTTCTAGTTTATGCTACATAACGAAAAAGCCTAAAATCTACCCTTTGCACCGGTTTCTTCAACTAGTGGAATTCTAATTTTCACTGAGTCTGTTCTTTCCTACAAAGACCTTTGTGGTTTGTGCCCATCCATTGTGCTTTCTTTTTCTTTTTTTTATTTCAGGGAAGGGTCTCCAGGGTGTTCAGGGTCTCACTACTAGACTGGACTCATAGTGATCCACCTATTTACAGCCTTCCAAGTGCTGGGATTACAGGCACATTTTGCTTTGGATCCTAGCTTTGCCTGTAAGCATTTGTTGGCTTTCCTATAGCAATCTGCTTTTTCTTAGTCATTTAAAATTTACTTTTGTCAGATGATTATTTAGGCATCATGTAAATTTAGTGACTTAGGAAAAATTTTGGTGATAGAGTATAAAGAATTGCTTTGGTGTTTTATAGATTTTATTTATTTATTTATTTATTTATTTATTTATTTATTTATTTATTTGATATAGGATCTTGCTACTCAGCTCAGACTTGTAGTGATCTTCCTGTTTCAGCCTTCCCAGTACTGGGATTAAAAGCATGCACTACCAAGCCGGGCGTGGTGGCTCACGCCTGTAATCCTAGCACTCGGGAGGCTGAGACAGGAGGATTGGTGTGAGTTCGAGACCAGCCTGGGCTACAAAAGTGAGCTCAAGGCCAGCCTCAACCACATAGCGAGACCCTGCCTCAAAAAGACAAAAAAAAAAAAAGCATGCACTACCATACCTGGGTTTAGTTGCCCGGTATGGCCCACCCAGGGTTCCAGGGCTGACATAGTATGTGGTACTGGGCGTTGAACTCTGATCCTTGTGTTTGCCAGACAGGTGCTTAGACCTCTCAGCTATAGATTCTTTTTTGAGCTATAGATTCTTATAGCCCGCAAGGCATTGTATTATACAGATGGTTAAATGTATATTAATCCTTTGTCTGGAATTTTGAGAATCGATTAACTTAGTTGTATTACTGTCTTTAGTACTCTTGATTTAGAAATTTTTATCTGTGTTTTAAAGGCAGTATCTGAGTTATATTTATTTTATTTTATTCTTTTTTTTTTTTTTGGCTTTTTGAGACAGGGTCTGGCTATGCAGTTGAGGCTGGTCCTGAGCTCACTTTTGTAGCCCAGGCTGGTCTCAAACTCGCACCGATCCTCCTGCCTCAGCCTCCCGAGTGCTGGGATTACAGGCGTGCGCCACCACACCCGGCTCTAGTTTTATTTTTAAAATGTATTTAGTACAGGATCTATAGGGTTTCACTGCACAGTGATCCTGTTTTCAGCTTCCCAAGTGCTGGGATTACAGGCACACACCACCATGCCACCTGTCTCATTAGCCATCTCAGAGCACCCTGGGCACAGGGCCTGCACAACATGAGCACCAAACCCTGGTCTCTTAGTGCTTGCCTAATGAGGCACTTTAGTCTGCTGAGCTATCTGGCTGGCCCTGAGTTACTTATATTTAGAAGAAAATGACAAGTGCATTTTGTTATTATCTACAATACATCATGTTGGCATATGTTTTTTGTTCTTTCCCACATTATCAGCAGCATGCTATCGCTATTAAGGATCATTTGCTCATGTATACTTCTAAGTACTGTATTTGAAAATCTCAAACTTCATAGCTGGTAAATGATAAAGTAATCACATTGAATTATACAAGTCAAAAATTGTCCTCTTTGTTAAGAATCTGATCTACTGAAAAGTTAATAGTTGCCTGAGATTTTAACAAGTGTTTCTTCATATCACAAAACATTTTTCTTTTTCCTAGGAGTGAATTTGTAGACAGTTTCTAACTTAGCAAAGTTTATTGTTTGGAATAAGTATCTCACAGAAACCATATTATGGATGGTGATTTGGTTCCTTAGGCAATCTGCTGAAACCCATTTATCCTGTAATATGTTGGAGTAATATTATTTATGGTAGTAAAATAGATAGCTATGGTTAAATACTTAATATCATTTGTATTGTAATTTTAATAATATTCTTCTGATTTTTTTTATCAGTGGGTTTTATTTTTCTTACCTCTACTATAAGATTGCAGAGCAATGAAAATGAAAAACCTTTTGAGATGTAATTTGGGAGGTGAAGAGGACTTTTAAAAAAATTTCTTTCCTTCTTCCCTCCCTTCCTCCCTCCCTTCCTCCCTTCCCTCTCTCTCTTTCTTGTGGCTGGCTCAGCCCACCCTGAAGGCGGCTGTGTGCAGCGTGCGGTGTTGGTGATTGAACCATGATCCCTGGGCTTTGTCTAAACAGGCACTTTAGACCACTGAGCTGTCTCTCCAGCCTGACAGGACTTCTTGATGTCTGACTATGGACAGAAGCTGGACATCCTTATGGAGTAGGAAGAGATTGGGGGCTTTGGTAGTCCTGGTATAGAGGTAGATGTCTATTTACATATGATTGTGCTCCCAATGGATATTTATATATTTTTGAGAGTGAAGAATGAGTGCTCTATACACTGAGCAACCAAAGGTTGGAGAAACCCAATGTTGCCACAGTCCAAGTATTTTCATTGTATCTCCTGCACTTCATTATTCTACCCCCACAGTTTGACTCTTGGCAATTCAGTGGTAGCACCAGTGAGCATATTTAAGTTCTAATACCAGAACACATTAGAAATAGATTGTATATTAGTCTTATGTAAAATAAAGTGCTATATGTGTGTGTGTGTGTGTGTGTGTGTGTGTGTGTATATATATATATATATATATATATATATATAGTATATGACATCATAAATGGAAATTTACAGTTTATTATGGCTCAACTACATTATGTCCTATAAAAGTAAAGGAATAAAACCATCTAAAATTGAAAGTGAACAATAGAAAAAAAATACTTGATCACATGTAAAACACCATTTGAGGGCAACCCACTTGGGCCCCCCCTTCTGTTCTCCTCGTGGACAGAAGATTTCTTTCCCAATAAATATTATATTCTAAAAAACAAAACAAAACAAAAAGAAAAACACCATTTGAACCTTGGGAATTTAAAATATTTATTCCTTTCACTTTTAATGTGCAAAATTTCAATATAATATGTGATTTCCAAGAGGAGACAATATTAAAAAAAAAAGACTAAGGGGATAGTGGGGGGAAAGGAGAGGAATGGCATTTAAAATTCTCTAAGATTTAAGTTAACATCTTGGGGAGTACAGTTTAATGAGCTATGGATGAAACATAAAGAATTTAGTTTCCTAAGGAAATACACTGTTCACAGTGTAGGGGAAAGTGCCTGGTGATTCAAACCTGTATTTTTCTTAACCTGGAGCATTCACAAAAGAAAAGTGGACTTGGCACACTGAAAACTCAGCTGACTTCATGCCTATCAAGTAAAAACTGATGCTTCATCTCCTGAGCACATAGCCGGGCTGTGCACAGAGCCATCCAGTGTATAGGTTGCAGTGGCAAGGAGCCAACCACAAAATCAACCTCATAAGCACCCTATAGAAAGCCCCTCAAATGAACTGCTGTGTGCTTGCCAGCTATGCTGCCAGGGAACACACGCTATGTAGATTGTTGTGGAATGACTGGCTTGTTTAATGCAGCTTGATTGACTCTTCCTGCCTCTGTTCTCTTTGCCTGGCAGCTGACCACCATGCTGTTTTGGCTAAAATGAGACTGAAGTGGACATGTCCACTTACATGTATGCTGTTTTAATCCCCCACTCCTTATATCTTCAAAAAGAAACAGGTAACTATCTTCAAACAAAATTAAATTACCAGTTGACACATTGCTGTCCATTTTTTTCTTTTGAGGGGTGGAGCATTGGGACAGGGTCTTGTTATGTTTTTCAGGCTGGTGTTGAACTTACTGTGTAGTCCACGCTAGCCTCGAACGCCTGGCAATCCTCCTGCCTCAGCCTCTTGAGTGCTGTTATTATAGTTGTGCACCACCACACCACTTTGTTGTCCTTTTATTCTACACATCCATAAGATTTTTAGAAGAGCCATTTCCTTGGCCTTTTACATGTAAATGCCTGGATTTATTATTATTATTATTATTATTATTATTATTATTATTATTATTATTATTTTGCATTTTACGGAAGGGTCTATAGGAGGTTTAGGGTCTCTCTACTAGATTGGATTCAGGGTGATCCCAGTGATCTAACTGTTTACAGCCTTCCAAGAGCTGGAATTATAGGCACATGCCACCATGCCTAGTCTCAGTTGCCATCTCAGCACGCCCCAGGGGTGGGGCCAGCAAAGCCGGCCTGGGGATTGAACCCCAGGCCTCTGTGCTTTCTTGCAGGCACTTTAATCCACTGAGCTATTTATTTGGCTGGCCCTTGTGCCTGGATTTATTAGATGTCAAAAATAACATCTTAAACTTTTCTAATCATATTAACTTCATTTTAAATCATTGCTTGCTTCATAATTCTAGAGCTAGAAAAGTTACTAGGAAGCCATTTAGTCTTTCCTCCCCTACTACAAGCTCTAATGGGTAGCTACTTCTCCCTTTAGTCTTCCAAATAAGATCCTCCATAGGGTAATAGGCAGCTTCTATTGCCAAATTCCATGAGTTAAAGAAATCTTTGAATTAACAAGATTGTTGGTGGTTTCATTTTTATGAGAACTCATAGATACATATGTTCCAGTTTCTATTAAGCCAGGAGACTTGCATACTTTTCTGACTACCACTCAAATAAATAATTTACATGCTGACTAAGTATATAATGTCAGTGAATACAATTTTTTATTAGTGTTCTTTAAAAAATCTTATCAGTACATTTTTGCATTTCATGCAGTTTACAAGCATCTTGGGAAGCGGTTACATATATAGATTGAAGCTTGTTTTCTTTACTTCTTTTTAACCCACTTCCCTTTCCTTTCCTAGCCCTCCCTCTTCCTCCATCTCCCCATCTCATATTTTTCATTCTTGTTGATACTGTGAATCTCAGTTCCTATTATAGCATATAACGTCTGCATTAAATGAAGTCATTAGGTTCCTGAACATGGCAGATCTTTATTCTATTTATTCCCCCCTGGCCTCCTCCTTACCCTTTGGGCTTGTTCCCTTGGCCCACTTTCCTGTTGCAGGAGACCCCTCCTTTTATCCCCTTATATCCATTTTTTGTCATCTCTTTGCTGTACTTTGCCTCACTCACATGAGAGACACGATATGGCATTTAAACTTGCATGTCTGGTTTATGACACTCAACATTATATTTTCTAGGTGCATCTGTATTTCTACAAATGTCTAATTTGTCATTCTTTTATTTTATTTTGAAGAGTGAAAACAAAATCAGAAACAAAGAAATATGGTAACACACAATACATATGTTACAGATTTTCAAAATATGAAAGCAAACTAACAATGGTTGTTCTAATACCTATTTTTATCCTCAAATCTGTTGCTCAGATGAACAGTTATAGCTATGAAAGATCGGACAAACACTTGAATATTAATGCTTGATTTTCATAAACCTTAATTTTTTCTTGTATTTCTTACTTAAAATATTTTAAAAGTAATGTAATAATAATTGGTAAAACAATAATGGTGCACATTTAGAAGACTGAGATGAAAGGTATTCACCCATGGTTTTTGTATTACACATTGTTGCCCTTGATGTAATTGCATAAGTCGCAGATATCAGTATACAGAGTTAGTCAAAGTGAAAATTCTAAAGATTAACTTCTTTTTTTCAAAAAATTCAAAATTATTAGCATAATCATCTCAGCCTTGTTGTGCATCTACTTGCATGATTTCCCCCTTCCTTTTTTCCTATCTTTTCTTCTCTCACTCACATTCATTGTTTAATCCTTATGTTTTGTTTTCCTGTATGTATTATACCTTTTTGATTTTATTCATTCTTTCCAGCTCTTACACTAAGGAGACACTGTGATATTTACACACGTGGGTCTGATTCACTTCACTTATGCGTATAGCCTCTAGTTGCATCCACTTACCTTTGTCATTCTTTATAACTGAGTAGTATTCCATTATATGTCTGTATCCAGTCATATGTTGGAGAATATACAGGCTGATACCAGGATTTGACTATTATGAATTATGTGACTATAAACATTGGTATGCATGCATTGCTGTAGAAAACAACATTTGTTCTTAATATGTACAATGCATTTCTTTTTTCTGTCTTTTGCTTTCTCTTTTCATATTTTTTCTTTTTAAATAAAATTCTGATTAATTCAGAGAATTGATTTATCACTCATTCAATCCATAGTTTGAAAAATATTACATTAGAGTAAGCAGTTTTATTCCATTTTTAAAAAATGTATCATGTCACACTTCTTGTTCTTTGGTCTACTACTGTAAAAGAACTAAATTTCCATAGGATATAAATTATATTATCTGTCTTGATAAAATCTTTCAGAAGATAAATAACCTATTAATTGGAAGTATATAACCTATGAATTGCATGTATTGTTTTATTTTCAAGTTTTACATTAATATCTATCTATCTATCTATCTATCTATCTATCTATCTATCTGAGAAAGTAAGAAAAGGCAGTCTTTTTTCATTTAGCCCTCTGATTACCATACGAGGTAGTTAGTAGGATCTATTGTGTCCATTTTATTTTATTGTGTCCACTTTTTTTTTAAATTATGGCTGGCTCAGACTGCCCTGGGGGTGGGGCTGGTGCAGCATGTGGTGCCAAGGATCTAACTGCGGTCCCTGCGGTTGCCTAAATTTTCCTAAGGGGGCACTTTAGACCACCGAACCATCTCACTGGCCCTATTGTGTCCACTTTTACAACTGAGTATCAAAGTGATATATAAATTTTTACAAGAGTTTCACCAAAAAATGGTAGAGCAAGAATACAGACTCAGAGCTGCTTTAATCAATCAATGATCATGCTCTTTCCCTCAGTCCTAATAATTAAAAAAAAAACTGCATTTGAAAATATTGTGTTTTTGAGCTGGGTATGGTGTTGCACGCCTGTAATCCCAGCACTCAGGAGGCTGAGGCAGGAGGATCAGTACGAGTTCGAGATCAACCTGGGCTACAAAAGTGAGCTCAAGGCCAGCCTGAACTGCATAACCAGACCCTGCCTCAAAAAGACCAAAAAAAAAAAAAAAAAAAAAAAAAAAAAAAAAAAAAAAAAAAAAAAAAAAAAAAAAAAAAAAAAATTGTGTTTTTGTAAAATGTATAGTTCACAGAGAAACCAGATTGTAGTAATGATTGCTTGATAATTTAAATTGAAATTTCTTGATAAGATAATTTTCTCTTAACTAAAAATAAAGGAAAGATGAAAGAAGGAATGAAAAAAAGAAACTCTCTGGAGTTATGGAGAAAGTAACTCCTGTATTTCAATGTTTCATAATTAAATATTCTAAGAGTGTTATTTTTATAAAAAAGAGAAATAGGTATCCATGGAGTTATATCCTATTCTGTAGGCTAATAGGATATTTTAGGAAGTCATAGGAACTGAAACAGGACAGAAGAGTGGGGTTTTCCTTTCATTTTTCTGTAATACTGTAATTTCTTAAAAAAAAAAAAAAATAGAAGGCAGGGCCTCGCGGGATGGCTCAGTGGTCTAAAGCACCTGCTTGGGAAAGCTTGGGCGGCTTCAGGGACCACGGTTACATCCCCCGCACTGCATGCTGCGCCAGCCCTGCCCTCGGGGCGGGCTGAGCTGGCCAAAGAAATGAGTGAATACACAAAGGTTCTGAAACAAGAAAAAAATAAATAAATAAAATTTAAAATAAATAAATAAATAAATAAATAAAAGTTTTTTAAAAAAAATAGAAGACAGGAAAAATGACTGCCTCTCCTGGCGTTCAAGAAAAACTTGTTTGTGTGTATAATGTGTTGGAGAAATTGTTTGGGATTATTTGGACTATGCAGAAATGTGACCATGAAAATTCTTAACGAAGTTGGGGGTCTCTGAATGCACAAAACTAATTCAAAGGAATACTGCATTTGCGAAAATAGTTGATTTACAGCATCTTTCAAATCCTTCTCTTGTAAAGAAGATATATTTCATAAAGAAAATAAGGGGCGCAGTCGGCTTTCATGACTTTTTTTTTTTCCTTTTCCCACCTCTGGCTCCATTCCTAGGCTTAATGAGAGGCAGCTTCTATCTTTCTCCTTTTACCCTATCTCTTTCTATCTCTCCTTTTCCTTCTCATTCTCTCTGTCTCCCCTTCTCCTCTTTACCACTTGCCCTTCCAGTTACCTTGTCTTCTGCACCCTTTCATTTTTGAATTCATACATGCAATCTTTTTTTTTTTTTTTGTGGGACCAGGGTTCGAACTCACGACCTTGCACTTGCCCAGCAGGCACTTGTGCCTCGGAGCTATCTCCCCAGCCCGATACATGCAATCTTTACAATCTCCATTATCATCTTTTTTGTCTTTATAGAAAGATGCTTCTTGCATTTTTAAAGTAAGTTCTTACTTTTGCCTTTTATGATGATTACCTGGGAAAATAATGTCCCTTCTGTTTTCTTACATGTTCTTTGTCCTATATCCCAACACAATTTTAGAAATACTATTTTATTTCTGGAAAGTCTTGAAATATTGCCTAAACTTTGTATCTTCCCTTGAGTAAATTTGCCTGTGGTTATTAAATGACCATTAGAGAGAAAGCCAAAGAATTTCCACTGAAATTAGCATTGGTCCAGACAGTTCTGGCATTCTAACTATACATAAACCTTCATAAGCATATATATGTATAATAAGGAGATGGCCTTGCTCCATATATAATTCCTATGTCTACTGCAGGGGACATTTGAGAGCAAACAGGTGTACTGCATTAAGCCTCATGAAACTCAGGGTTGGAAATCTAAAAGCAACTTCCTTGAGGGAGCTTAGAAAAGCTAGAATAAGATGAACTTGAATTAAGGATGCTATATATATACATATATATATATATATATATATATGTATATATATATTTTTTTTTGTTTGATTTTTATGTCATTTTGAGAAAGGATTTCATTGTGCAGTTAAGCCTGGTCTTGAGCCCACTGTGATCCTCCTGCTTCGCCTTCCCAAGTGCTGGGATTACAGGATGAACCATCACACCTGGTGCTATTATAAAAATGCTTTGAGGGCCAGAGGAAGGGAAGAAGAAATATTTTCAGTGTCAGGACAGTGCAGCAAGACCATGATCAGTAATAGGCAGTGATGCAAACATGCTGATGAGCTTTTCAATAGTTCTGTGGGTAGATAGACTTGGTTTATGAATAAGGTTGTAAAAGCAGCCACGGACATGTGGCTGCAACCATGTTGGACAAATACACAAACCATGGGGCAATTTAAGGTGTGTTGGTAAGTAGACCTGCAGTACAAGAAATAAAACCAATATATATTTAGATAAGAAGGGAAATGAAGAACAGTAATCATTATTACTTGACTTAAAGAGTTGGAAGATTATATGTCAGTTTCCTTGGTTTATTGACTCTAAAGTAATGAGATCTAATGTTACCTTGTTTATATATTTTAATATAAATCTTTAGATAGAATCTAAGCCTATATATTTTAATACATGCATTTTGTTTTTTGGGGGGTTGAGCTTGGTTCTTGTTTTACAGTGAAGGCTGGCTTTGAACTCATTGTGTAGCAGAGGTCAGTCTTGTACTCATGATTCTCCTGCCTCAGCCTCCTGCGTGCTGGGATTACAGGAGTGTGTCACCACACCCAGCTTGGAGTCTACCCTTGATTCATGATTGTTCCTTGCCTTAGGATCATGTAATTATACCCTCCCCCTCCCCCAAAAATCATGTCTATATAGCACTTTAGATTCCAGGAAGTTAATAAGGTAGTTTAAATAATTTTTATGATGGAGCAAATAGAACAAAATTTTGAGTCTGATTACTGGGTGGATGGCTTTGTTTTGTTCTGTGACGTTGGGTTTCAAATTACAGTATCACCCAGTTAGCCTTCTTGGTCATAAAGAATTGGCTTAAAGTGAGTGCTTGTAGTACTCTGCTCAGTCTGAGGGGACCCCCCTCCCGCGCCCCCATTTTTCGCTGTTGGTTCATTCAACTTCCTCTGACAAAGACACAAACACCATTTCTCATTTCATATCTGTTGTTAGTTTCATCAAATTCCTACAGAGTGGAAACTAGCTGTCTGTACAGTATCAGTCTAATTTAACAACAATAGCCCTCTTTAAGGTATATTTTCTGGGTTATACATATTTTCAGGTAGTGGGGAGGTAAGGGAACTAAGATTGATCGAGTACCAACATTTATTATCTCATTTGATTATTACAAGAGCTCCATGAAATAATGATTAGATTTAGATAAAGAAATTATTTGTTGGCACAATACAATCATATTAAAAGAGAAACATTGGCACACATTCTTATTACAATGTAAAGGAAAACACTGTAAGAAGGTGCCAGCTTGTCATTGTGGGCTGAGGTAAGAAGATAAAATCATAGGAAAAGTGAACGGTAGGACATACCCCACTTCCTCTTGCCATATTTCCACAGTGAATTTTTAGAAATGCTGCATTTAAGGAAGGAAATAATATTGTAATTAGCATTATTTTATAAGGTGCATCTTAGAGAATAGAAAGGGCATCTTGGCAGAAGCGCAAGCCATTTTTTAGCATGTTCATATGACCTGTTCCCGTGGAAACTGATCCTTTGCTGGCAAGGGAACTTGATTTTAGAAGTTCTAAAATGACATATTTTTATAGTATCTACTTTATACTGTCCCCCTTAAACTTTTAAAATTTATTTATTTATTTATTTATTTATTTGGTACAGGGTCTTGCTGTGTAGCTCAGACTCATAGTGATCCTCTTGTCTCAGCCTCTGCCATGTGGGGATCACAGGAATGCACCACCACACCAGGGTTCAGGCCAGCTCTTGGGTCAGATCTGCATATGGTACTGAGGATCAAACCCAGGTCCTTGTGCTTGCCAGGCAGGTGCTTAGACCACTGAGCTATCTCTCCAACCCCCACTTCAATTTTAATTAGTTAATAACTACCAAGTTTTAAACAATTTTTAAATGTTTTTTTGAAATGTACAAGCCTCCCTCCCTCTGTCTCTCTTCCTTTCTTCCTTTCTTGTTCCCTTAACTAGATCTTGTGTTTTCCAGGATAACCTCTAATTTCCTTCCTCAGCCTCCTGAGTAGGTAGGACAACAAGCCTGAACTACTATGCTAACTTATCTTTTTTAATTGAAAAAAATTTTAGCGAGTTTTGTTAAGCAACTAACCCTGTGGTTACTTTCTGATAGGTGGCAAATAATACTATTGAAATGCATGAGGAATCAATGTGGGCACACTCACTGTTTCATTCTTTCTGTTTTTCAGTTAACAGACATTTACTAAACACGTAGTATGTTCCAGGTAGACATATTTGAGTTTTAAATGTCAGTAACACACTAAAGCCAGTTTAAGTCGCTTACTAATCTGATGCAGAGACATGTATGGAGAGAAATTATATTTGTACTTAAATTAAGGCATGGGTGAAGCAAGAAAGAAATTTGAAATTTACCAGTATTGAGAAAAGTCTTCAACAAATAGATTGACATTTGATAGCTTCACAAAGGTGTATACTTGGTATTTACCTGCAGGGAGCATAGAAATAAAATATTCTTTTTTGTTTTTTGATTGTTTTGTATTTTAGGGAAGGATCTACAGGGTATTCATCACTTGTAGTGATCCTCTTGTTTACAGTTTATCAAGAGCTGGGATTAGAGGTGGGTGCCACCACGCCCATTCTCAATTGCTGTCTCAGTGTGCCCAGGGGGTGGGGCTGACACTGCAGGCCAGGGATTGAACCCTGGCCCCTGAGCCTGCTTGCAAGTGCTTTAATCCACTGAGCTATTTGGCTCAAGAAATAAAATATTCTAAGATAAGGATGTAATATTTGTAAAAGTACATATTCATTAAGAGTCTCTGGTATGTTTTGGGAATTTTAATAAGTTCTATATGATTGCCACAGGTGGGGCAGAGGGAATGAAGAAAAAGAGATATATTTAAATATATAAAATGAGATTTTGGAGGTACAGTTGACTATTTCCTGATATAAACCTTAAAAATGTTTATTTTGAGCTCCTTCACTTCAGTAAGATGTGTATTTTTCTAGGGAATTGTCTAGGTTATTAGATCTCCATGTGCTACACTTTTAAATACCTTTATAGCAGTGAAATATTAAACTTTTTAAATGAGTGAAATCTTGTGGAATGTGACACAGTTGGAAAGATGTTTGAATTCCTGTATCAGAAAAACCTGCAAATCATGTTTCCTTAAAATAGTCCTCTCTGAGTTTTTTGTACTTTCCTATTTGTTGGTAGCCAATTAATTTGATAGACACCTTGTACAATAGTTAAAATTTCCTAATTATAAGATATAAGGGCATTGAATTCTAAAATCCTTATGATTAAAGTTTTATTTCTATTTTTAAGATAAAGAGAGGATTATGCAAAGTATTTGCGTGCCTGCCATCTTGATAGTTTTAAGAAAGTGCTAGTTGGCTATAACTTCAAGTTTTTAAAAAATTTCTGTGAGCTATTTATGATACATGTTCTTAAAGGCTTTATTCTAAATGGAGGCTGCATTTTTATATCATGATAAGCTCAGGTTTTGTGATACACATTATTTATAATTTTTTTCTCTTCCAGAGAAACACCTCAGAATCACTTAAGTTCATGTTAGTAAAATTATATAGTTCTTTCTACTTGAAAGTGCTTCAATAAATGACTACCAGATTGTAGAGAACATGATATACTTTATAAGTCCAAAAGTTTTGCACCAAGTAATACCAGCAGTGAAAACTGTCAGAGAAACAACTAATTAATCTCTGCTCCTTTACAGCTGTTTAATGCAATGCATAACTAAAAGTCCTGTTAAATTAATTAATGATTTCAATTATGAACTTTTTTCCAAAATGTTATGATTCGTATCAGGCTGATAATGCAGTGACCTGGGAGTGTGAAATCTGTGTTATGAAGAGAGTCGCCAGTTAATTGATTCACAAATTATTTAAAGTTTGTTGCCCCCAAGGGAGTGCTCAGTTTCATGACAGTCATTTCTTAAAGTGTACAAACTCCTTTTTCACCTTAAGGATGTCTTCAGTTATTAAGCGTAATAAAATATCAGCCTGTTTGTAGAGCAGTGAGTAATCTCAGTGTTTATGATTTAGACTCTGTAGATGAACACATTGGGTTCAGATCTATGCTAAAGAGAGAAAAAAGTTAGCTAAACTTGTTTCCTTTCTGTGGCAGTCTTTTTTTGCTTTTACTTTAGTAATTTTAAATAGTTCTCTAAATATCATCTGTTTAACTTCTTTTTTTTTGGATTTGACATGCATTGTATATATGTCATGTTACAAGACAACATAGTTATGCATTCTCAAGAAATTTAGAATGGATAATAACACAACATAAATTATTTTGGTGCTTGCTAGTTGCAGTATTTGGGTTATGGGTGTGTGGCCAGCCTAGAGGTTGCAAAGGGAGCTGACTTAATGCAAGCACATCTATTTCTGTGGGAACAGATATCTTATATCTAATATTATATCTGTAAAAGTATGCAAGAAAAACTTGAAATGTCATGTAAACTTGCTTCCAGTCTGCTTATTTTACTCAAAACTTAATGATAAATACATGTGTACAACTACTAAAGGCGGGGAATCAATGCCAGCAGTATTCTGCAATACATGCATTAAAGTTTTACTAATATTTTTATTCAGGGTTTGAGATAATTTCAGACTGGGTGCAGTGGCCATCAGTGGATGTCCTATCTTGAGTGCCCATGTCTATCTAAGGTAGAAGGAAAGAGTAATTCTGAGGAGAGGTTTTTAATCAGGCCAAGAAGGCAGCAGGAAATCTTGTGAATTGTGAATTGTGGCTTCATTAAAAGGAATCTCTTAGCCTCCTTTTTGTCCCACACACATATTTAGGCTTAATCAATAGTGCAAGCGTAAATTGTCTTTAGAGAGGCTCAACAATATTTTTTGCAGCTTTGCTCTAGGTTGCTAAGAAGTATGAAAATTTTTAAAAAAAAATTTAACATGTTTTTTTTTTTTTTCTCCTCCTTTTGGAGAAGTTCATCTCAGTTCCAAATGGACAGATGTATTTACTGGTGGAGTAGGATGCTTACATTCTGGACAGACAGTGTGTTTGCAGATTGTACTTGCTCTGATGGCTCTTCTGTCTCATTTCTTTCATTTTCTTTTTGACCCAAGAAAATTGCCCAAAGAGAAGACAAACAGAGAAACAGTATTATTAAAAATAAGTTTATCTTTGTTAAACTTGGTGCAGGGTGAAAAGAAATGGACTTGAAAAGGAAGTAAATTTATACTAATTTTTGCATTGTAGGAAATGTACTATTTTAGACACTGACTGACTGCTTCTGTTTTCTAAAATTAAGGAGCCTATAATCTCAGCGCCATTAACAAGTGCTGTCATTCAGATACACAGTGTCTGGCTGATTTAAATAAAATGAAATGAAGATAGTTGTTTCTGGTCCCTTGGCTTCACTCATTGCCATAAACATATGCTCTGCGTCCCGCTTCTTTCCATCTTATTTATGACTTTAATTTGTTGTGTGGGCTGCGCTAGAAATTAAATTTAATATAATTCTCCAAGGGACCCTGTCATATAATAACATGGTAATTTCTGTGTATCCTTTTGAAAAATGAGGAAATTAATTCTTCCTGACATGTTCTAATTATTCCAGTGTGAACGGCAAATCCGTTTTTCCTAGCCCCTGAAGTGTTATAGGCAAATGGCTGGTGTTCAAAGCTGAGGTGCTAATGCTGACCAGCAGTGCGTTTAATTTGAAACATGAGCAGACACCTTTCAACACACCTTTGTAATATTGGAGTACTTTACAGAAATTAATTCACTACTTATTTGGCAGCTTAGCCTTGGGGTTATGTTTTTTATTCATCAATACTATAGTCATGCTAGCATAGTTTCCTATTTCCTTCAGCAGTTGGTGTCTATGCGTGGAACTTGAAATATGCAGTGGATAGTTCAGCTCTGTGAATGAAAGCAAATCCAGGCACTTCCGAATACCAGTTGTGTGCCAAATTATGTTTATGGAGAGGTATAGCAAGGTCTTGATATTAGACTTAATTATAGTCTGTGTTTAGCAGCTTTAACTGAAATTACATGGCATAGAAATTATTGGGCCAATCTTGATGTGAAAAGATTGTGTTGTCAATTGCTAGACAACTATATACTGCTGTCCTGCTGTAGATTTCAGTTGTGGAAATCCATTCATTTTATATGAGGAATGACATGATAAGCAGCGTGCTTGTGAATTAAATTTAGAGACCAGGAATCTCACAATCTGCACTCTTCCAAAAATTAAGTAGTCACCCTTTGAGAGATAAATAATTGAAGCCATTTTTTGGAGCTGTTGACCATGTGAGATCTACTATTCACTAACATCAAATGGAAGGTCTGTGTGGTATTCTTTACAGGGATTACAAAAAGAATTTGCTGTATCTCTAACCTTTTTTGTAAAACCAGATTATTATTATATACATTTCAATAATCAAGTCAATATTTTGTGTTAGTTCTAACACAGTTTCTTTTGTTTTAGTGAGAGGTTGAAAAATGTGATTACACATAGCCATTCATTGCTACAATTAGCGAGAAAAATGAATGCATGAGCTCCTACTTAAAACAAAAAGTGGAAATATAATTAAACTTAAAGGAAGTAGAATGGTGTTTGTAGTGACTGTAATCAAGGCTCTCTGTTTATCTGTTGTTGTATCTCCTTATTACATTTCCTCTAAATTTGAACTTAAACGGGAGAAGTTTGAGTGGTAACATAATTGTTCTGATAAACAGTATAAGTATTGCCCATATTTACTATTTAGTGTAGATATTTAATATTATTTTGTCCATTAATCTACTGTGGGCTACTCTTAGATTTACATTCTCTAAGCTTTCTACTAGACATGAAAAAAGTGCAATTCTTTTGCCTGGAAATGGGGAAAGTATAACAGCATTCTTCTTCCTGTTGAAGTCTATGCCTCCTTTTACTGTTCTGCTTTAAGCAAAGTTACTCCAAGATTACTCCTGTGGCTTTGTAAGGGTAGGAGATGGAAGACAGTATTGTTGAGTAGAGAGGGAACAAGTATATGCCTTGTTACACCTATAGAGTATTTGAGTTGCTCAAGAGTTGCTGATTATGGGAAAACCTACTACCCAGTAGGCTCTTCTTTTCCTTTCTACTCTCTGGCTCTCCCCACCCCTACCCCCATCTCCTTTTTCTGATTAACAGTGAAGGGCGGAGATGTGGTCAGATTGTGGTCTCAGCAGATTAGATTCTTTCCAGAATTTGATATGTCATTTAAATGGATATTACTAACTAGTTAGGGTTTACTGTATTTCTAATATTATCCAAAGTGAAGGATTCATGAGAAGTTGTTGACCACGTTAAAATAAGCTGCTCATATGTGCAATTTTGCATATACCTAGTTCCATTCTCTTTCTAGGAAAGAAACTGCAAACATTTTTATATACTTCCATCTCAGGATGCTTCAATCAGTGTATCCAGCAAAATAAGTGAAAAGAGGTAAATATGCACTAATTTTGAAAGTTTTCTTTTAAAATATTAGGCTCTGTGTTTGATCCTTTCAACTCTTAAAAGTCTTATAATTTCTAGATAACTAAGCTTCATTAAATTTATTTCTATACATGCTTTACTTGACTCAAAGCAACTTATACATATTCTAAATTTTACTTAAAACAGGTAAATTACAATTTAACCTTATATATAATGTATGTATACATATAAAAATTATATATTTCTGAAGTGCTTATACTTGACTCATGTCTCCTTGTTAGTCCAGCAGTACCTTATGTCAGTATATTTATTTCATAAATCAAATTCATTCATTTTGGAAGTTTTTAACATTGTGCAATGTATTATTATTATTATTATTATTATTATTATTATTATTATTATTATTATAGAATAGAATATTTATTGGGAAAGAAAGCCTCTGTCCAAGAGGGGAACAGAAGGGGGGCTCGAGTGGGTTGCCCCTATGCAATGTATTATTGTAGATATGATAAAAAATAATAAAAATCAGTGCAAGATGTCCTACATTGAAATATAGTTACACATATACATAGTTATAAATACAGTTATATAGTTATAAATTATATATTTTATATAAATATATGGTTATACATATATATATGTAGATATAGTTTTTTTGGTTTTATTTATTTATTTTTATTATAGATAAATAGGCCAACTCAGCCTGCCCTGGGGGTGGGGCTGGCGTAGCATGTGGTGCTAGGGATTGAACCTTGGTCCCTGCTGCTGTCTAAGCATTCCTAAGGCACTTTAGACCACCGAGCCATCTCGCCAACCCTATATATAGTTTTTAATGTATTTAGTACAGGGTCTACAGGGTCTCACCACACAGATGGGACTTGTAGTGATCCTCCTGTTTTCAGCCTCCCAAGTGCTAGGATTACAGACTTGTACCACCATGCCCAGTCTCAGTCTCTATCTCAGAATGCCCCAGTGGTGGGGCCAGCAAGGCATGCTGGGGATTGCACCCTGATCACTGTGCCTGCCTAAGTAGGTACTGTAGTCCACTGAGATATCTGGTTGGCTCTAAATATATATTTTTAAACAACAGTTGCAAGAAACATTTACTGAGCATACATATATGAAATGCCAGGCACTGTGCTCACTCTTTCACATTTATTGTCTCATGTGAACCTAGAAACAACTCTTTGCAGTAGCTATTATTATATGTATTTTCTCTCAGTTTTACTGATAAGAAGCTGAACACAGATTATATAATTTTTCCTAATTACATATTTAACAGGTATAGGAATATATATTTTAACAAGTCAGTTGCTTACCACTGTGCCTGGTGCATAGTAAGCCTTCTCTCAATGTTATTTTTTGTTATCGTTTTTGTGGTCCAGCACTTGTAGGTCCTTAATTTCAACAAATATTTACTGAATCTCTGGTAATATATGATGCAGGTTATGATGATAATGGAGAAACTAAATTAGTTGGTATTTGTGAATTCAGGTACCAGTATTTACAGGAAGTTATTTTTATGTACTATGAGCTATATAAAAAGTTTCCATTTCTACAGAATATATAGTCCACATGAGATGTCTATGGAGATTAAGGTCAATACATAATGACTATAATACCAAGTAGAATAAGATTAATCATCTTTTGTACTTTAAAATATTCAGTAGCAAATCTTTAAGGCCCTTTCATTCTAAAGTTAACCCATGGGGCTGGGGAGATAGCTCCGAGGCACAAGTGCCTGCCTGGCAAGTGCAAGGTCGTGAGTTTGAACCCTGGTCCCGCAAAAAAAACAAAAACAAACAAACAAAAAATAAAAAATAAAAAAAATAAAGTTAACCCATAGTCTTGATCAGGCTTTAAGCCTGGTTTACAGGAAAGATTGTGACTCCATGGCATTATCATAGTTTTTGTACAGAACAAGGTGGGGTAATTTCTTTCATACTGCATTCAACCTGCTGAATGCAAAGGTTGGACCAATATGTGGCAGTTTCAGACAGTTAATATAACAGCAGAGTAACATTTACCTATGACTTCTTAAGAAGCAAGAACAAAATCCCTCATTAGAATGCATTTTCTCATCCTTCAAACAACCCATTGCAGCAGATATTAATAGTAACTCCATTTTAGAAGAAATCTGGACTTTCAGCGGGTTAAGTTCTCCATTGTCTTAGCTTTTCATTACTGCAAAACATGTAAGGGATAAACTTAGAAAAAGAAAAGGTTAGGGCTGGCCTGATAACTCATAGGACTAAAGCACCTGCTTTGGCATAGCACAGTGTCCAGGGTTTGATCTCTGGAGTGCTGTGCCAGCCCTGCCTCTGGGGTGCCCTGAGACAGAGATTGAGACTGGGCATGGTGACATGCACCTGTAATCCCAGCACTTTGGGAGGTTGAAAACAGGACAATCACTAGAGTCCAACCTACATAGTGAGATCCTGTAGACCCTGTAGACCCTGTATTCCCTGTCCTAAATGTTTAAAAAAAATTAAGAGAAAGAAAGGTTTCTTTTGGGTCACACTTAGGGGAGCTTCAGTCTGTGGTTGGTTGGCCCTTCTGCTTTTGTTGATAAAACAGAGCAGCAAGGAGCAGAGCACATGTTTGAGCACAAAGTCACTAGCCTAATGACCAGGATGGTGGAAGAGAGACAGGGAGGGAAAGGACCTGGGGGTCCACAATCCCCTTTGAGAGTATGTTAGCAGTGAAGACTGCCCCCAAGGCCCCATCTTTTAAAATTTCCTCTTAGCAGTGCCAAACTGGACACTAAGCTTTTTTTTTTTTTTTAATTATTTTTTCTTGTTTCAGAACTTTTGTTTGTTTATTTATTTATTTTTATGGCCAGCTCAGCCTGCCCAGAGGGCAGGGCTGGCGCAGCATGTGGTGCTGGTGATCAAACCGCGGTGCCTGCAGCTGCCTAAACTTTCCTAAGCAGGTGCTTTAGACCACTGAGCCATCCTGCCAGGCCCTGGACACTAAGCTTTTAATACATGGACCTTTAGATCTAAGTTAAGAGCCATATAGTAGCACTTGGTTGAAGTTGCAGAGTTAGTAGGAGACATAGCTAGAGCTTAACAGTAGATTTGTGTTCCTAGGTTCTTGATCCCAATATTACTTTGAGTGAAAGTATCGTTGAATAGAGATAGAGATGTGGGAGTTTACCTGCCAAAGAATAATAGTTAGAACTATCTAATAAGATACTATCTCTTGAAAGAGAAGGGGAGAGATATATAGAGATCTCAAGATTGAAACTTGAAATCTTGAGAGATTAGTAGACAAGGAGGGTGAAAGAAATAGTGAAAGAATAATAAAGAAGTAATTGAATACAAATAAACAGGAAGTAGTTATTGTCTTTAGAATCAAAGGAGAGAATATCAATAAGGAGGGAGTGAATAATGATAGTCACTGTTTACCGAATACGATGGAATCAAGTACTGCAGAGAATTTTAGAAGAACACAGGTTTGTTCCTAAGACCAGAGCTAGATACCAGAAGATTGAGGTCTGAGGATGAGTAGGAGGAAGTTGTGGTAGAGGCATAGAATATATTCACAATGTTATTTGATGTGAATGTTATATTTTATTCTTCAATTAATGCATTCACTTCAGAAGATTGAAGAATGGAAAAATGATGAATGAATATATTGTATTAATGAAAGAACACTGTTACTTGCTATTAATATGTTAAGGATGGAAAAGTATAAAACATCACCTTTCTTAGTCATTGCAACTGAAATTAGTGTCAGTAGTCTAAAAGTTTTTGTTAGTGTTAGATTTTTTTAAAAAATTATTTTTATTTAAGGAAACGGTCTACAGGATATTCAGGGTCTCACTACTAGATTGGACTTGTAGTGGGCTGCCTGTTTACAGCCTCCCAAGAGCTGAGATTATAGCCACCATGCCCAGTCTTGCTAGCTGTCTCAGTACACCCCAAGGGCTGGGCCGGCATAGTGTACATTTGGCAGTTAAACCTAGTTCAAAGTTTCTATAGGTGGAAATGATTTTTTATAAATCTGCAGTGTGTGTGTGTATGTGTTTCTAGGGTTGGAACCTAGGACCTTGAGCATCCTAGGACTCTGCCACCAAACTATATCCCTAGGCCTTTGTCATTTTTTAAATCCTAGAGCAGAAATCATGTAGCCTTCTAAGGCTTATAATAGAAGATTGCTAGTATACAGCAAGTCCTAAAAGTATGCCTATTAAATGAATGATTTTATAAGCTGAATGGGAAATACTTCAGAGAATCAACAGCTGGGCCCTTATCTTATTGAAAAAATATTGCACATCCAAAGAAATCCACAGCAGAGTAAAAGAAAAACCTATGAATTGGAAAAAAATTTTAGCCAACTGTCACTCAAATAAAGGACTTCTAACCAGGCATGGTGCCTCACGCCTGTAATCCCAGCACTTCAGAGGCTCAGGCAGGAGGATCAGTGTGAGTTCAA
>PVJA010009616.1:29637-44528 GCA_004027025.1 Myocastor coypus
GATGCATACACAATCAAATGTTCTGCAATTGCAGTGGGCCACCAGTGAAGCTTGTAATGTTGGAGGCTATTGATCTAAGCCTCCTAAAGCTCATCTCACCAATCTAGCTCTGCGTTTCATGCATTGGTTTTTTTTTTTTTTTTTTGTCTTTTTGAGATAGGGTCTTGTTACGCATTTCAGGCTGGCCTTGAGCTCACTTTTGTAGCCCAGCTGGTCTCGAACTTGCACCAGTCCTCCTGCCTCAGCCTCCTGAGTGCTGCATGCATTGTAATTAAACTTTTTTTTTTTTTTTCTGGGTGATCAAGGGCAAGTCAAAGCAAGACCTGTATAACAAAACATTCATTTTTGTATCTTCCAGGGTCAAATCCCCTCAGGATTTAGTTTGGGACCATATACAGTACTTTGTAGAACTGTTGTTAGTATCAGCCTTCGGGACGAGTCACGGCCATTGCTTGGCCAGTTTGCTTTCTGTGAAAGCCTGAGAGAATGTTTTTCTCTGGATGAGCATTTTCATCTCAATTTCTTATTTTAAAATTCCATGTGTCCTGCTAATATTGTAAGCTTTTAGTCAGTGAAAATAGTGTCTAGGAATATATTTTATATGCTGGCAAACAGAGTTCAAATATAAATGTTATTATTACAACCTATGTACATAAATAATTTAGGTCTTTTTTATAACAGGTTTTTTTTTTTTTTCCAACTTTGCTAAACCTTGAAATATTTTTCTTTGCTTTATTTTACTGTCAAACTCAAAAATTGTTATCTTCTATCCACATCTATTTACTCCTGAACCTGTTTGAATTTAGCTTCTGTTTGGTTCTGGCTAATTCCAATCTACTGCCTTCAAGGTTACTAACGACTTTCTAATTCCCTATTCAGCATCTTTCTCACCTTTTGCTCTTGTTGCTTTCTGTAATAATATTGTTGACTAACAATGTCTCAGCATATATTTAACAAAACTTTGTTAAGTAATGCTTCTCATTTTTTTGATGAACCCATTTTTGCCCATAAACCAAATATAGGCCTTTTCAACATTTGTCCTTTCTCGAATGTTTTCACCCTTTATTTTCTCCTGGAGGTTTGATTGGCTCTGATGCTTTTTAACCCCACAAAATGGATCCCACATTTACTTTCCAGCTCTGTCCTGAACTTCAGTTCTGCTTGTTTAATTCTGCATTTCTATCAGTTTACACCATTGTCACTTCAAATTTACCAAGTTTACCATCTTTTGCTATAAATAGATTGCTATAAAAAAACACTTTTAGTGTTTTTTTCTGTTTTTCATGATGATACCAGCACTCTGTCACCCAACTTTGAAGTTTTAAAAATGTGTTGACTTTTCTTCTTTGTCACTACAAATGGTCAAATTTATTTGCATCAGTGTTTATCACAGGTAAAGCAGTATCTGAGATACTGGGATATGAAAGTGAAACAAAACTGGAAAAAAAAATTCTACCACGCATCTGCTTTTCTAGCCCTTTGCATTCATTCACTCATTCGCTCAACAAATATTTATTGAGAGCGATGAGGTTGCTTTTCGGTGTGAGGCTGTCAGAGATGGCCTCGTTAGTATGGATACATTGGTTCAGAAAGCAGAATGAGAAGGAGCAAGTCATACAAATTATTAAGGCAAGAGCTTTTAGGAAAAGTGGGGAACTTGCAGAAGGACGTTCAAGTGAGAGGCATTCAAACAAAAGTTGGTGTCAGCAGTGTAACTAGGGTCAACTGAATGAGTGAAAGAAAGACTGGAAATACTTAGTACTAAAGCAATAATTGGTGGCCAGACAAGCAGTGTCCTCAAGGTCCTGATGAAAAGTTTGAGTATTTTTTCTAAGTCATATAGGAAGTTACTGCACAGTATTTAAGAGAATTAAGATGTGATTTATATTTCAAAAAGCATCATCTTTCTATGAAAAGAATAGATTATACCAAAGCAGACTTGGAAACAAAAATAGGGGCTAGGAAGCTTATACAAAAGTATTCAAATAAAATGGCTCCACTTGAGCTACAGTAATAGCAGCAGATATATACTGGGCTGCAATATATACTGGGCTACACTATTTATTACGGAAATATAAACGAAAAAGAACATTTTTTAGAAGTAGATAGAGTTTCTAATAAAAGTGAGCTGGCAATTTTTTTCCTCCTTGGTATGTTTTTCTTAGATGACAACAGCCTTGTGCTGGGTCTATGTGGTAGTGGACAGATGCTGGCTAGGTTTGTAGCCTACTTCTTAGTGGAGCCGATCATACCGTGCAGTAGGTGCATAGTGTGGTGGTATGCAGCCATTCGGGACAGAGGCGAAAGGAGCAAGAAATCATTTATTAAATACTTTTTTTCTTATTACTTCACATATAATTGATTTTTCCAGCTAGATTTTTAGGGCCACTAAGGATGAAAACTAGATCTTATTCTTTGTTTCATTAGTACTGGATATGCTATTCTTTTTATTCTTCTTCTTCTTCTTCTTCTTCTTCTTCTTCTTATTATTATTATTATTATTATTATTATTATTATTATTTGTATTTTAGTGAAGGGTCTACAAGGTGTTCAGGGTCTTGCTACTAGATCGGACTTGTAGAGATTTCCCTGTTTATAGCCTCCCAAGAGCTGGGATTATAGGTATGCCCACCATGCCCTGTGTCAGTTGCCTTTTCAGTGTGCCCTGGAGGCAGGGCTGCCAGGCAGGCCCAGGGATCCAGCCCCCTCTATTTAATATTTGTTGATATCAACAATAATGAAGGTATTTTTATGTCCATTGGCACAGATCTTTGTACTAAAGTTTTTAAGGCCTAAAACAAGTTGATGTTTAATAAATACAAATTACAATAGCTTGTTTTCATTGTTAGGATGTATGAACTATCCAATGTAAATATCATTGTTGTGATATATTAATTAAAAACATGGATTAATTTTTTGTATCAAGTAGTACTGGTTATCATCCAAGCAGCTGATTGTTTCACTGTACTTGGATTTATTTTAATGATTGATTTCCATCTATAAGGAAAGTGATAAAATACCTAACTTCTTAATATGTACTTATTAAAGTAACCTTATAGCATTTTCAAATGTCATGGTATAGAGGAGGAGGCGAGTCTTCACTCTGCTGCCAAGACCTACATCACAGCAACATGGAAGTAGTTTAGTCAGTTTCACTAGAAGCTTGAAATCTACTGTATTAGAGACATGTGCAGAAGCTGTATTAATTGCTAGCTTGTTTTCCATATGGTTCCGTTTTAATGAAGCATATTCAATGCAGATGGTTGGAAACTAAGTTGGGCAGTCTCGAAACTGGTTCTAATTCCTACGGCGCTTCTTTCTATGGTAGTGCTTACTGGTGGTTTTAAAAATATTTTTTATTCACAGCTTCTTAAAGGTTGAAAGGTAGCCTAAGATAACTGAAAATAATTCTTCTTTCTTCAAGTATGATTTCTGAAAAGAAAAAGAACAATTGTATTTTTCTTGATTCCAAGTCCAAAGTATTCTCTGATTTTTTTTCCTATTTTTTATTGATTTATTTTTGTCTTGTCAGGTCTTATCGTCACTATTACAGCTCTTTGTGAACATGTTTTCCTGAGGTCCTGGGACTTTTGAAAGGTCAAAGATAGGAACTGGATGATAACATACACAAATGTAGAAGTTAATTCTGATCACTTGGCAATACAATACTTTACAAGTATGAAAAGAAGTTTAGATTACTAATCACTCTCTCTTGCTGATAGTTTCTGTATTTTATGCAATGACATTAGATTTGCTGGCTGCTAATACCAGGTCAGGAATGAAATCAAGGATTAATTACCCATCAACACAACAAAAATCTTTTCATTTCTTTCCTTTCCTTCTGTGAGGCTAGAATATCGATACATAGTCATTGTGTTTGTGTTAAATCTTTAGGAAGTTCATATACGTTAGTTATCTGGCTTAACAATGATGTGCTGATTTCCAATATTTTGTTTTCATGTGCTTGTAACTAAGGATAAGCCATTGTCTCTATATTTGTTTAAGGATACGGATAATGTTCTTTAAAGAATTGGAGTTGAGTTCTGCAGAGCAAAAAGAGACATGGTTCAATGGATGTGTTAGTGTTGCCATTTTTTTCTCACATTGTCACTAAAATATTCTCTTTGTTATCCGAATAAGACATCTGCCAACTAGCCTGGCTTTCTACCTGATTGTGTGAAAAGTCTTGGTTAAATCTGTTAGGCCTTAGAGACCTTGGAATCTGCTAAGTGCTATGAGCTTGAAAGACATAATGCCCTTAGTCTGTGTTGTCTCTTCCAGTTATGGACACTTTGGATAAATAACCCTGATGTAGGTATGAGATAAGCTAAAGAATTCTGTATGCTAAGTAGCAGCTGACCTGGTAGATGAATCACCCCTCAATAAAAAATTTTCTCATATTCTGGAGAGATTAAAAAGTGGAATGTAAAATTAATATCTCACTCCATAGTTATTTTGATACACAAAGTCCTATTGCAGAAAACTCTTTTTTAAAATTTATTATTTTTTTCTAAAGACTTGTTTGTGAGCCATCTTCTAGCATCGTGATTCTGACTTTTGTCTGCCTCTCCCGTTGTCTCTTCTAGAGGAGGTTAACAGACTGTTCTGCCCAGATGTGTGTGGATGTGCTCAGAGGGTTGCACTGAACACCCGCTTCGCCACAGAAATTAGGCATCTTTAAATGTCAGCTTCAGTGCTGAAATTTTATGAGAATGGAAAGGAATAAACTCTTTCAGTTTTTTAAATTTTCCTTTGGAAAATGAAGTCTTGCTGTTGTCTCAAAGTTGGATGGGTTTACAGAATTTTTTAAGTAGTTATGGAAAGCAAATACAATCCACAATTAGAAAGAAAAGAAATTGCTTTGCTTTAAAAAAATCTTAATAATTATAGCCTATCAATCTTAGTCATTTTTTGACCTTTCCCTCAATTTATATTCACTCCCGAGAATTTTTTTAATTCTTTTGTCTTGTTTGTTTTATTTCAAGCATGATTTACCTTTTCACTGGAGCAAGAGCTTAAAAAGGTCAGAGTAGGAAAAGAATAATTACCATTGTGACAAGTGTCAATTAGTTGTATATTATTCAAGATACAATATATTTCCCAATTACTGTTTAAAAACAGAACGGTGGAATTACTTTTCAGTTTGATTCACCCGTGTAAAGATTCCCTCTTTGTTTTAATTACCCACCTTATGTATGATTTTCTTTTAAATCAAAGAGAATAGTTCATTGGAATATTCTCTGACTTTATTTATGTATGTATGTATGTATGTATGTATTTGGCACATGGTCTCCCTACGCAGCTCAGACTCATAGTGATCCTCATGTCTCAGCCTCCCTAGCACTAGGATTATAGGCGTGCACCACCATGCCCGTTGTTTTTTTAGTGGCCAGCATAGTGCGCCGGGGGATCTGTGGCTAGCACGGCATGCAGTACCAGGGATCAAACTCAGATCCTTGCGCTTGCCAGGCAGGTGTTTAGTCCACTGAGCTACGTTCCCAGCCTCTTCTCTGACTTTGAACTCTGTTGCAAACTTCTTACAACATACTATGGCCCTGACATGGAGTTGTGCAGGTAGAGACCAACTATTACTGATGTGTGAATAGTATATGGAAGATGCTATATTGCCCCAAATAGTAGTTTAAAGGTAAGACAAGCCCATCCATTGCATTTT
Organism: Myocastor coypus; assembly: GCA_004027025.1. NCBI lineage: Eukaryota > Metazoa > Chordata > Mammalia > Rodentia > Myocastoridae > Myocastor > Myocastor coypus. Next base: position 35,312 of record PVJA010009616.1, read on the forward strand.
CATCATTACTTTCTCAATATCAAATACTTGAATGGTTAAAAAAATATTTAGAGAAATAATGCTTTTATTTTAGAGATGAAGAGAGATATTTAAGCATTGGCTTTTTAAATTTTGATTTTTAGATTCCCTCATTCTGACTTCTCAAGTTTAATTCTTGAGTTGTATCTCTTTTGGTTTGATTTTGTTTTCAGAAAAATAGCAGAGAAAAGCTTTTAATTTAATTGTAATAAAATACTGCCCTAAAGAAGAAAGAAATATGTTTTTTACTGGTTTATATGGAAAAAACATATAAATGTAATAATATTTTAACTATAGTTTGTATAGACCATACTCATTTAAACTCTATGCAAATCTTTGTTACTTCAGGGCAAACAAGCTACAAAAGCGTAATGTGTGGTGTAGTGAGCACACACCATAAATTTGATCATCATACTTGTGAATTCATCATATTTTATGTAGGAGATTGCCGTAGCATTATGAATAGTAATGTGCAAATGATGTGAAAAAAATGTTGCCACACTCCTGAATGCTTAGTGATTCTAATGCTACTGTATTACTTTATTCTGTGCTAAGTTGCACTGATTGATAAGTGAAGATATTAAAGTGGCAGAAATTTTACATTGGCTTTAGTGTGTGGAGTCTCTGTACTCCCCAATGACTCTGGAATGTTAGTATAAATACTGCTTTTGTGGGATGGCAGGAAGCACGCTGCCCAGACTACACATGCTCTGTGGCCAGGCCTGCCTCTGCTGTTTAGAGAAGCAGGAGTGGGAGTCTGTCTTAAGTGAAAGTGGGAAAAGGCATTTGTTTAGCTGCATGGCAACACAAATATTTCACTTAGTGAGGACTGACAATGCATCTCATTATGCAAGCGGGTGCCAGCTTGTAAAATTTCTGTTTAACTTTTCCATAGTAGTTGAAGGCACTGTGCTTAACTGTTTGCAGCCTGGCATCCATGTCCTTCTTCCTACCCCTCATTTGCTTTCTTTCTTTGTTTTTTTTTTTTTGTCTACTGTTGATTTTCCCCCAAGTCTCTCAGAAATAGACCTGGTCCATTGACTGCCACTAGGGACTGGTGGGAGAGTGAAGTCGGCCTCAGGTGACATGTATGTCATTTCTTTGCATTTCCCTTATTACTGATGTTGTTTTCTGAAGGCTAATTGTTAGGTTCTGCTTCACCAGTAGAAACATTCAATGGTATTTCTTTTAAGTTGATACTTTTGTTGTGGTGCTACTACTGCCTGAGTAGGTCTGTCATGTCCTTAAGAAAAAAATTATCTTAAACTCTCCAATTTCTTCAGGGTGCATTTGCACCTACATGTTTTCCCTCTTTTTTCTTGGAGTGCTAGAAAGCATAAGGAATGAACTAAAGCTGATTAATCACATCACTCGATTAAAATAATCTGATTTATCAATTTTGGTCTAAACAAGATAAAGACATATGGGCTGGCCAAATAGCTCAGCACATTAAAGCACCTCCAAGAATTTGCAGGGGTTGGGAGTTCTATCCCTGGGCCTGCTGTGCTGGCCCTGCCCCAAGGGAGCACTAAGACTGCAATTGAGATTGGGCATGGTCTCTGTCACTGCCTCCGTCTCTCTGTCTCTCTCCTCGTATAGATGAAATTGGCCATCTTGGCAAAGAGGATATTTTCAAATTGGAGGACTGTGGCACTGTTAGGCAGAAGTCTAAACTATGTAGGGTGAGGAAAGGTAAATGCCTGCCAACTATCTTTTGACCTCTTTACTCCTACCAACTCAATAGCAGTTGTGAATTTTTGTTGAATTAGTCATATTCTAACTCTGTGTCTGGGCCTTTCAGATGGAAAACACAATACACTATCCTTTGGTGGGATGGGCCAGGGGTGTGGCTGGCTAGAAGGCAATGCAGTTTCAGTCTGGATGGGACCCAAAGTAAATACTTTGACATTAGCTTTCTTGTTAATTAGATTGCCACAGCTTTATAGTAAGTACCAACATCTAGATTTTTTTAAAAGAACATTTGGATTTTTCAGTTCTCTTATTGGTCAGTTCCTTTCCATCAAACATGCTCGCTCCATGTGTTTAAGTGGGGCAATTGGTCCAGTAAGAAAGAACATCAAATTTATTTATTTATTTATTTATTTATTTATTTATTTATTTATTTATTGTCTTTTTGAGACAGCGTCTCGCTATGCAGTTGAGGCTGGCCTTGAGCTCACTTTTGTAGCCCAGGCTGGTCTCGAACTCGCACCAATCCTCCTGCCTCAGCCTCTCAAGTGCTAGGATTACAAGTGTGAGCCACCACGCCCAGTTTAGGACATCAAATTTACATTGAATCATAAAATGCAGTTTGAATATGAGAAGTATACATTACTGTTCCTGTATTTTCTCTGTTTCTTTAATTCCCACCCCACCCATGCAATTACTAACTTAGAGTAAAGTACATGGCAGTGACTTTGTCACTGTTGGGATGTTCTATCACAGATACTGTAGCCCCCCAAATGATGGAGAAAGAAGAAAACTCATGGATATTTTGTCATTTACAGTGCTGAACAGACATAAGCATCCAATAAAAATTTGCTCAATGAATAAATGAATGAGGGACAATGGAGAAAATGTTGACAAAAATGTTACAAGTTATTAAAAGATACTATAGGAAATTACTTAGTATTGTGGAAACTAATCTAAATTCTGTGATTGGCTGATAACTTGTTGTATTGAGCATTCCTTAATTTTAGAAAAAGTTGATAGATATTTAAACCTTTCTAACTAGTACAAGTCAGCTATCAGTTGTTTCAGTGCATTGTTCAGTTTTCCAACTGGGAGGAAATGGAACCCTGTACTTGGAAAACTACCTGGAATCCAGAATAATTTTTATAGTGCCAGAAAGATTAGAAATATCTTGGAATATTCTGTACCTATACTGTAATTTTATATTTTCTTTGCTAATGATTTTGGTCAGTGGGAAAGTCAGCATTTCAGTCTTCAGGAAACTTGACAAAACTCTGTTTTTGGACATTCTTTTTATTTCTACTGACATTTGATTATGAGTTATTACATAGGTACATAGGTCTACTTGTGAAGAGAAGCTTTTCAAGCTGACTTCCATACATATGACAGCCAAATCTACTTCATTTCTAACTTAGCCTACTGTGATGTTAATACCTTATGGTATAAGTTCTGTTATCATGTTCATTGTACAGAGTCAGGCAGACTAGTGTGTATTCTTTTGAAAGCTACATATTAGGACAAATACTTCCTATCACATATGCTAAAATTTGTGTTGAATATTTAAAATCAGGGAACTAGGGCTGGGGAGAGAGCTCAGAGGTCTATGTGCCAGCCTGGCAAGCAAAAGGATCTGGGTTTGATCCCTGGTACCCCTGCCATGCCAGCCCTCTGCTGAGCCAGCCACCAAAACTGGGTGTGGTGGTGCATGCCTGTAATCCCAGCAGTGGTGGTGGGGTGGAGGGCCAGGGGGAAGTTGGCAGGGAGACTGAGACAGGAGGATTACTGTGAGTCCAAGATGTGTAGTGAGACCCTGTACCAAATAGATAGATAGGTAGATAGATAGGTAGATAGATAGATAGATAGATAGATAGATAGGTAGATAGATAGATTAAAATCAGGAAACTGTTCACAGTCCAAATCCTACCAGTCTTCTTTTAATGCAGGCACTAAAATAGTCAGGAGCCTTTTTCCATTTTTAGATTCTCTTTATTGGCATTTTTGCTTAATGCCATGCCATTAGAGTGCCAGATAGTCTTGGGGTTTTTTGATATTTCTTGTGATTGTTCATCTGCTTGGCCTATGTAATCCATGGTATGTGTATGTGTACATGGTATGTATGTTATTTGGTGCTCCAAAGCTAACAGAAGTCTTGGTGGGGTCCTTTTTTTGTTTTTTTATGTGTGAAAATTTTTACCTGCATAATTAAGCAAATAATTTACACATTGATACTGTTGAACATATAAATATATTTCTCACTGTATATAGCTTTACTTCACATTTTATTACTCAAATAACAAAAAATAAACATGTATCTTGAGTATCTTTGTATATAAAAAAATCCTTCCCTTTATACATTGTGAATATGTTGACTGCCAAAGTATTCTGACATACATTACTTATAGATCTCAAAACCTAATTTTGAATAATATGGTACTTAAAAATATAATATATGAAAAAAAATGTGTATGTATGTGATATTTTTGTACAAAATCTCATTTTGTGCAAACTCCTACTGCATTTGGTAACTAGTTTTTTCCACCCCACCCATGCAATTACTAACTTAGAGTAAAGTACATGGCAGTGACTTTGTCACTGTTGGGATGTTCAATCACAGATACTGTAGCCCCCCAAATGATGGAGAGAGAAGAAAACTCATGGATATTTTGTCATTTACAGTGCTTAATTAATTAAGATACTCAAGATACATGTTCATTTTTTGTTATTTGAGTAATAAAATGTGAAGTAAAACTATATACAATGAGAAATATATTTATATGTTTAACAGTATCAATGTGTAAATTATTTGCTTATTTTTCGCAACTTACCTTGTGCATAGTTTTTGTGGCAATCCTTTCTATCATTTCATGATTGAAATTTTTTGAACAGGCAAGGATGTTAAGTCTAATCTACATGGCTTATATGACCACATAATGCCTAATATTCAATTTGCACTCTGTACATAATTCTGAAAATCTCCATACTCCCAGTCGTTTTTCATAATTTGACAAATGTGCACTGCCCCTCTTAGAGTGAGTCTTTTTCATCCTGTGTGTATTGCCTCTGTTCATGGTTTCCATGTTCCCTGTGGGTATGAGGCAGGAAGAAAAGTAGTAATTCATAGATGTGTCAAATAAAGCATTAAAAAATGTTAAGTGTGTTATTTGTTGTGAAATCCTAAGTAAATCTGGAGCTTCTGAATGGCCCGAGAGAATGAAGAAATTGGCAACTTACCCTCACTATCACCTGGAGGAATGAGAACTATGACTTGTTTCTTTGTGTCCACCTTGGCACAGGACTTGGCACATATTGCGCTAGACATAGTCATAAAATAAATGTGTGAACAAATTTGACATCAGTGACTGCTTCCTTTGGTACCTGAGTCACTGTACCCATAAATGGCTTTCTGCTCTCCTGTTCTTTGCATTTGTTTTCCTTTCACTCCCTAATATAAGGCCCCCCCCTTTTTAAGGGCAGAATTTAATGACCACATTCAATTCAAGATATAAGCAACCCATATGGTTTAGTCATTGTTTTGTAGTACATGTATTTAAAAATTTAGAATTATTTTTAATTCATTCTGGTACATGAATTAGGTTATATCAAATCTTCATTTAAAGTAAAAAGAATGGTTTCCTTGACCTCATAGAGAAACTTTTTTAATAACTGGTTCCAAAGAAGTTTTTATAGTGCTTGAGATCCATGAATAGAGATTTCTCTTGCTGACAGCTAAAGATAGGCCTGTACGAATCTTTGCAAGTGCTCTAAGAATTTAAACTTAACAATGCCTCAAGGAGAAATGGCAAAGGGGAAGAATAGAAAGAGAATCTGGGAGTAGCCATCTCTGCAGTGAGGGAATAGTTATCAAAAGAGGAATCCTGTTGTTTTTATTTGCATTAAAAATTGCTAGTTTTATACCTTATCTCTCTTTTGCAACTGCAATAAGCAATTCAAAGAAATCTTTGCTATGTAACTATAGTTATAAGGAAGAATTGCAACTGATTTGTTCCCCTTGCAGTTACCCCACTGTACTAATTATTAGAAAAAGAAGCTCTCAGGAATTAATACTTTTTACTGTTTTCCCTGTCTAGCATTAATACGGGTTTTCTTCTGAGAAGCAAGCCTTCTTGCACTTTTGGTGTAGGCAGTTGGAATGAAGTTGTCTTATTCTCCCAAGTCCTGCTGAGTGGGCATTTCATACCCTGAGCAGCAAGCAGCACGTGGTTTAGTGATAAACATGTTATCCAGGCCAGCCCTGTGAGACTCAATCCTAAAGTTTCTGCTGGAGCTGGTGCAAAGGAAAGCACTCTTCCCTCCCTCTCTCCTCCCCCTCCTTCCATCCCTCCCTTCTTTCTTTCTTCTTCCCTACCTTCTTTCCTTTTGACTTTTTGAGACAGTGTTTCACTATGTATCTCAGGTTGGCCTTGAACTTACTTTGTAGCCCATACTGACCTCCCATGGGTAGCAGTCCTCCTGTCTCAGCTTCCTGAAGCACTGCCATACCTGGTCATAAGCACTATTTCTTTTCTTTTCTTCTTTTTTCCTTTTTTTTTTTAAAAACTGAGTTCACTAGTGTACTGCTTCTGTTGGTGATCTTTGCCCTTAAAGAAGGAGAGTTGTCTGAGAGATGGAGAAAGAACAATTCTTAATTACATCATTTTGGTACCAAGTCCAGCTGTGTTAAAAGTGAAGACTTTTCAGTTACGTGAACCAACACATTATTTTCTGAGATGCTGTTTTTAAGTGGTTCTTACCATTTACAACAAAAAGTACAAGGAATACAAGTAGGATTAAATAACTTACTGTATATCTGCATGTCTGATATGATTTGAAGAATTATTTTCGTGTACACTGGCTTATCCAATATTTTCAATGTATTTATTGCATTTTGCTTTCCATAACTGTGAATGTAAGCACAAGTGATATCATGAAAGTGATTACAGTTTAAACAAGTAGAGTTTTCCTGAAATAATTTTATTAGGATTGTTAGAGAATAAATGGCAAAAGCTAGGTCATTCTCAGGCTTCCTGCTTGTATTATTTTGGAAATAGAACAAAATTATGGATTTTTACCAGCTTAAAAATGTTATTTCTAAATAAAAGAGGTTGAAATTGGTTTATATTTCTAATATTTATTTGACTATTGTTGTTTGATATTTTTATTAATGCATAACTTCAGGAATCAGAGAGAGCATTTTATTCTGCCTGAAGCCAGAAGAATGACCTTCTGCTTGTGATATTCTCATATGCTACTCCTCTTCATTAGTATATAACTCTGCCTACGATCAACTTTTAATACATTTGCTTCAAATGAGAGGTCTTCTCAGCAGTTTCAAAAACAAAACAGAAGTGAATATTGTAGTACAAATTTTGCCATTTGCCTGAAAAAAAAAAAATGGATTTGAAAGGAAATTTGTTTTCTAAATACAGTTATATAAATTCTATTTATTTTGATAAATCACATTTATTTATTTATTTATTTCTGTATTTAGGACAGGGTAAATCACATTTGAAGGAAAAATGTTTTAAATTTGTGTGTCTTACGTAGCTTTGTGGAAGCTCTCCATTTTGTCTGTATTTTCACATTGTTTATATGTACATAAAGAGTAGGTTGATATTTGATTATCTCTCTAAAACACATGCTGCACTGTCAGTAGTAAAATGTTATTGTTTAAAAAAAGTTTATTGGCCACAAAGAGTTTTCTAAATAAAAATGTATATAGGATCTTAACTTATGAAATTTAAGTTTAAAAATTATAGAAGAGATAAAGAACTGGAATATTACCTAGTGGTAGTTTCTTTATCATGTCAGTCTTTGAGATTCTGGAAAATGCTGGTTTTCTAAAGAGTAAACTTGTAAATCTCTTTGAGGATCTTACTTTTACAAGCATCTATCTCTTCTTTGAAGAAAAATGAGCTCCAGATTTACCCAGGTATACACCTTCCTCCTATTTATGTGAACATAAAATAAATTGTTTTGAGGGGATTAATGACAAAAAATATATATTTTTAAGAATTTTATTTATTTATTTATTTATTTGTTTATTTATTTTTCTTGTTTCAGAACCTTTATTTGTTTATTCACTCATTTTTATGGCCGGCTCAGCCCGCCCCGAGGGCAGGGCTGGCACAGCATGTGGTGCCGGGGATTGAACCGCAGTCCCTGAAGCCGCCCAAGCTTTCCCAAGCAGGTGCTTTAGACCACTGCGCCATCCCGCCGGGCCCACAAAAAATATTGTTTAAAAAACATGTTAGAATATGATTCTGGTTTTCCTGTTTTTCTCCTCACATTCAAAGGTATACATTCTTAACCAGATTTGGCTTCTGTAAGTAGCAAACCTGTAGTACTTTGGTCCTATGAGCCAAGTCTCTTGGCTATTGATGCTCTAATTGGAAAATACCATGTTGAGAGTGCGGGATGTTCACAATATATGAAGGTAAGGCCCTCATTGGAGCCATTTTGAGATCAAGCCTAACTTGCAGAATCTTTCTTCCCTTCCTGGTGTTGGGGGGCGGGGTCAAGTAACAAGGGCCTGGTGCATGCTAGGTGAGTGCTCTGCCACTGGGCTACACTTCTAGCCTTCGAAGAAGCATTCCTTCCAGGCCTTCATCACTCTGTTTCTGTCTGGGAGCCAGTTAATCTTGGACTGATCCACCTGAAACAGTAAGTTGAGTGCAGCCTTTCCTCTTTTATAGTCCATGTGTCAGAGGTTTTATGCCAGTTATTTGGACAAGGAAGTGACTGAAATGCACACTTGTTATAATATAAATGCGATAAAAAATTCTGACAAAAGTCTTAAAAAGTAAGAAGGGGCAAAGTAAAATCTTACACAGTTCTACAATTTATCACTTGTTTTCATTTTACCAGCTTGTTTCTAGTTTTGGTTTACCTCTTCTGACAAATACTTTAATGTAACTATCAGCAAGCATAATTTCTTCTATTAGTTACTTAATGTTACAAAACAAATACTCTCCTCTATAAGACCTTGCCAAAATTATGCAGACACTTTGGGAAGTCTTGCTGTGTCTTTCCTTCTTCAGGTAAGAGCTGCCACTTGGGCTTTATTTTATTTCAATTTTTTATTTTTATATTATTATTATTGTTTTAAAATTTATTTTGGTCCAAGGTCTCACTATGTGGCTCAGACTCATAGTGGTCCTCCAGTTTTTAGCCTCCCTAGTGGTGAGATTACAGGCATATGCCACCTCATCAGGTGTTGGTGACTGGTTCAGCATGCATGGGGGGAGCAGTGAGGCATGTGGTGCCAGGGATTGAACCCTGGTCCCTGCATTTGCCTAAGCAGGAACTTAGCTTGCTGATTTATCTTGCTGGCCTTTGTTTCAATTTTTGAAGCCCATTTAAGATTTACTTTTATTTTTAGATTTTCTTTAGTTGGTAAGTTAAAATTATGTACATGATAATGGTACATATAGCATGAGTGTTTTGTGAAATGACAGTCAATGTATTTAATGTGCCTATCACCTTAAATTTTTACCATTGATTCTTCTTC